>JASAMX010022964.1:0-15000 GCA_030248175.1 Microlaimidae sp. YZB2_3 | reverse complement strand
CCTGCCTCTATATTACCTAGCGTTTCTCGACATCTACCCACATTTACAATGACTCCACCCTGCTTTTATTATGCTTCCATTATAATAAAAAAACATAAAAATAACACAAAATAAAGGAAATGATCTGACTTGCTGGAATTGCTTGGACACATTTACTGCTGCAACTAGAGCGCGAACTATTAAGGGCCTTTATTCATTAGTGAGCGCCCTACCTCGGAAAAAATTGATTTTCAAAAAAAAGTTACGAGTTTTTGTACAAAAATCGTGACTATTTTGATTTTAATGATATTTAGTGAATATTGTAAATATAATACAACTAAGAGACTGAACTTAGAGTAGTTTTAAGTGAACTGATTTATAAAGTGACGTTTATGATATGAGTATTTTTGTCTCAGCAATATATAAAATCACATATTTTTTATTATTATGCTATGATATATTTTTTCTTTCGAACGCCATTATGCTTCCTACGTGCCTCCATGCTGCTTAACTTTGTTTCTCCCTCTTGCCTCCTACATGTCAGAATCCACTGTATTGCGTGAGTGTAAAAAATTGCATTCGTATGAAGTAAAAAAGGCGTAAAATGGGACTTTATTGCTGCGGGAAAACATTACTTTTAAAAAAAAATGAGAATTTCTCCATAACAAAACCAATATTCATTGGTTAGATCAAATAAAAGTTGTTCAAAAGGTTTGAAGGAAAGTTGTCACAAGTCCAAATTTATATCGCTGAAAAAGAACTGCTATTTGAATACAAAATCAAAATGCTTAAAATTTAGTATGTGATGTTGTCGAAACAAAGGTTTAAACCCTTTCATATTTTAACTTAATCGGTTTAACCGTTTTAATTCGCACACCTCCACCAATCCGAACAAGCCCGTCTATCTACCGTAGCATGCGTAACACACTGTTATACACCCGTAAGTGTCTATCGTCAACCAAATATGTGACGACTTAAAGTAGAAGCGGAACTAACAAGGCACTGAAAAATTTAGACAGCCAATGACCGATACAGAAATTGAACCCGTAAACTCCAAAGTCGACTCTGGTGTGCTATCCATTAAACCATAGGCCGGATAACAAAAACTGAAAGATAATCGCCTTTTATTAACACTTTAACTTTGAGTCAATGAGGTACTGAGGCTGGAGATTACAGGTTCAAGTCCTGTATCGCTCATTTTTCAGCCAAAAAAAGCTAAAAACAGCAAATTGTTTCGCAATCTTTCTTTCAAAAACTCAATTTATTCGGCCTCATATTTCTGGACGTTACATTTGGTGAGCGATACACGTCCATTGGTACACCACATATGTGCCCTTGCCCGCCTTGCCGTGAGCGGAAGGTTGAAACTAGGGTTAGCTCTAAGGAGCAGGGCGTGGACTAGTGGTGGACGTGTGGCTCGGACCTTATATGGTTGTCAGATTGGAAGGCTGCGCGCTTCAATCTTGGTGGGAAGGTGTCACAACTCCCGTTGTGTTAATGTTTCAGAAATATGACGTCTTATAAATACGAGTTGTAATGTAACACTGTCAAGCGATGGTGTAACGCAGCACGTCAGTCAATGAGGTACTGAGGCTGGAGATTACAGGTTCAAGTCCTGTATCGCTCATTTTTCAGCCAAAAAAAGCTAAAAACAGCAAATTGTTTCGCAATCTTTCTTTCAAAAACTCAATTTATTCGGCCTCATATTTCTGGACGTTACAGTAGCATACCTAAAAGACGGGTATCTAAAATAAATTATTCGTTTAACTATGAAAAAACAGGCAACCAAAAGCCAGAATGAAAAACAAGAGGAAAACATAAATTATTCGTTTAACTATGAAAAAACAGACAACCAAACTCCAGAATGAAAAACAAGAGAAAAACTTTGAAAGCCTGGGCAATCGAAAGCTTAAATATTAATTATCCAGGACCTTATCCAGGACTTATTTTTGAAATTACGTTTAAAATTGGTCTAGTTTTGGATTACTAAGTGCAAACTGGTTTTAATTTCTTTAGGATACTGTACTTTAAGATGTCTCCGAACAATTTTCTTAAGTATGGAAAATCGCGATTTTTGGCATACGAGATCTCGCGAAATACAGAAATGTTTCCATAGAAAATTGATATGGGCGTTAAAAAGGGAGAAATACCACGATAATAAAATGCACATTCATTATATTATTGGTAGTAGTTGAAATAATTGATATTAAAAATCAAATTGCAACGACATTTTTTTTAAAACCCTTAAAAATATTTACTACTCAGTATTTATTAAAAAAATACTTCCAATAAAAAAGAACTGTAACCCTTTTTCACGTACGTAAAAACCAATGGAAATATTTTCGTATTTATGGTTTAATATACGATTTTCCGTGAAAAATGGGGGTTAATTTTTTCAAAATTGGGACGATTTAAAAAAAACGTGGATTTAATTTAATATGGTGAAATTTAAAGCTCCAAATAGTATGTTTTTATTGAAATATGATTTGTAAACTGCAATAATAGCTTTCGTGCTGTTAATCTGTTGTGTGTGCATATTTTAGATTTAATAATGGCCGTGGGTTCATAACCCTCTTTTACAAAAGCTGAGCAGATGGACATGGCGCGTAGTCGGAAACGCCTAGGGCTCAAATTTTTGAGGTCAAAGGATCGATTCTCACTGTGAACATATTTTCATTGCCACATTTTTTATTTAATATTAATATTTATTTTAGATTTATTATAATTTTTTCAATGAATCAAAACAAAAAAACTTATTTGTAAATATTTAAACCGCATTTGTTTCCTACTTTTTTCTGCTTATTCGAATTTTCGTCGTTGGATATTTTGAAATATTATAATTCTCTGTAATTACAATAAATAATAAAATACATTTTATGTAAGCAAAAAAATAATTTTTGTTCTGTATTTCTACTTTTTTTATTGAACGATGTGAATTGTAAACTGTCCGGAGAGACCTTAAGCTATATGGTTGATTTATACTCAAAAGTTTGTATGCCAGACATATGCGGACCAATTAAAATTGTGCGGTTATGAAGTTTTTTTTTTAATTTCCATCATGGGTGGCGCGGGAGCGCCACGGGGCGATTTAGCCCCGTGGCGCCGCGCCAACCATAATTAGAGAACGTGGGTAAATTTTGAAATTCAGAACCTTCTTCTTCTTCTTCTTCTTCTTCTTCTTCTTCTTCTTCTTCTTATTATTCCAACGCTCCATTCTTAAAAACGATATTCCTCATTCGTTACTGATTGATCAAAAATAAACATGGGCTCATTAGAAAGAAGAAGGAATTACGCAACTTTCTTAGGAAGCACTTTTTTCATTTAGGTCCTTGTTATCGATTTATTGATCAAAATAAAAAATTGAAAAATAGACAAATAAAAACTCCCAACCGCACAATAACAGCCTTTTGGCAACAATAAGAATTGTACAGAGCAGACAACCAACATCCCCTCATAAAAACCGCACAAAAATAGCAGACCGGTTTTAATTGGTGGCAGAAACGGCGCCAGTTCCCAGCGCCGTCTGCTTCAACCGCGCGGAAACCGTCAAAAACAACAGAGTAATTTTTTTAATTCTTGCATTACTGATGACAAAATTTTTTCAAAGTTTTATTTATTAAATATAATAATAAGCGTCGGTGGCGCGGGAGCGCCACGCGCCGGTAATAATCGGTGGTGCGGGGTGCCAACTGCAATTTAACCCACGGCACCGCGCCAACTATACTTAGACAACGTGAGTAAATTTTGTTATTCATGTTCATCATCTTATTATTATTATTATTATTATTATTACTTTAAAAATTATAATTGCAATCATTGGCGCACGGCATCGCGCCAACTATATTTAGAGAACGTAGGTAAACTTTGTCTGGAGCGCATCTGCACCGCACTAACTATAATTAAACAACGTGGGTTAATTTTGTAATTTAAATTCATCTTCTTCTTCTTATTATTTTTTATTTTATCTCGGCAACGGAATGATTATAAACATATGTCATTGCGCAGCTAAAACTACAGTTTATTTATTAGGCTATTTTTTATTTTAATTCAAAAAAGTCGTAGACTAGCCTTAAAAAATCCTCTAAGAATAGAGCAGGAAAAAGGGGGCGATTTTTCTCCGGTCGTATATTTAGACAGAAAAGATGTGGACTAGTCTGAAATGGGCATTATGTGGACTATAGGAAATTTGCATTTGGTTTGGCCAGCTGCTCACTAAATAAAAATTTCTACGATATGATAATGATTTGTTTATACATTGATCTAATCACACATCACTGTTGCATTTTTTTTAGTTTGATGAAATGTCAATTGAAAAAATCATACTCACAGCAATCTTTGACAAGCGCGAAGTCGCCACTTTTTTCAAATCTTATAGTTGTTTCTTTAACATACAAAAAATATAACATTCTAATTCAAAATGTGGCGATTTCCCGCTTGTCAAAGATTGCTGTGAGTATGATTTTTTCAATTGATATTTCATCAAACTAAAAAAAATGCAACAGTGATGTGTGATTAGATCAATGTATAAACAAATCATTATCATATCGTAGAAATTTTTATTTAGTGAGCAGCTGGCCAAACCAAATGCAAATTTCCTATAGTCCACATAATGTCCATCTCAGACTAGTCTACATCTTTTCTGTCTAAAGATACGCCCGGGGAAAAATCGCCCCTTTTTCCTGCTCTATTCTTAGAGCATTTTTCAAGGCTAGTTTTTTAACAGAATATATGCAAAAATAAGTCCACTTTAACTTTTTAAAAAAATTCATTTTTGTTCCATTTGAGATATTTGTAAAATGATTGTTAAAATATTGTATTTAATCTTTAATTAAACGATTAAAATTGTAAATGGTTTATTGTTAAATATTTAATTCAAAACTATAAATTTTCAAGGTCAGCTAGGTTTGATTTGGATATAGCTGTGTCTGTTTAACCAATATATTCAAAAAAAAATGAAAATTAGTCGTTTATAGCTATTTTTAAACAAACACCTAAATGTTCTAAATAGTAGATATCAAAAATTTTAAGTAATTCTATTCTAAATTTATAACCTAATTTGAAAAATTTTTGTTAATTAAAACAAACACGAGGATCTTTTGACCGGGGATATAATGACTCAGCGATACCGTAATACTTCGCAAAGACAACTTTGGAAATGGATCGGCGCCAAACAGACTGGCTTGGCTGGCAGCGGCCTTTCACAATCACAATGTAACGATTAGCAACAACAAAATAACTGATGACTGAAGATAATTATATGTAGCAGTTGTGTCGTAAAAAAATGTAAATAATGGATCTTATATACTTAGTTTCCAATGTGACTGATACTAATTGATCTTATCTTTCTGAATTTTTTATTGTGTTAAGAGACATTTGTTGATTTATTTTTAACCTTCGGGAGGCAAAAGTTTTTTTGTTTCACCAACCATTATTTTTTAACAACGTATGGTAAATTGTGTTTCGGTAAAATGGAGAATAGCGCTAAAAAAATCAATGGATTCATAAATTATTATTCAGTTTACTTTATTATAGGGTATTCAGTTTTCAATTTATAATTTACCACCCTTCATATGTTCTATGTTCAAAATGTTTTTTCGTAAGAATCTTTGTGTATTTTTTAATCTTTGTGTATTTTATAGTCTTTGTGTAAACTTCATTGATAGAAATAAAATGATAAATAAAGCGAACTTCAAAATGCCCAACATCGTAAAGTAGTTTGGTTTCTGATACAAAAGCGAAACAAGGTTTTTTGCAAAAAAAAAAACTACTGCAAAATGCTGTTCGGGATCAAAGAGGGGAGAGCCAATGCCCCGAAACCATTGTACGATGAACAGTCGCTTGAAAACGCCACTCGGACATTATGCTATTGCACATCCTCCGACCATAACCAGTACGGCGCCTCCGGCTGCGTGAACCGCTCCACGGAGTGCTACGGGAACTGCTACCGCTACATCGAAATCGACGCCAACGAAGACAAGTGGGACATCTACGGCTGCCTGCCCAACGAGCACGACCCCATCGAGTCGCCCCAGTATTCAGTCCTGCAGGTGGGTGCATACATGGGCACGGGGGGGGATGGGGGGGGGGGGGGGTAACCCCCAAATTCTGAGAAGGGGGGTTTAACCCCCCACTCAGAAGTGAGGGGAGAAAAGGTTAACACCACCAATTTTGGCAAAATGAAAAAAAAAAATCTTTAAAATGACTTCTAACTGCCTCAAAACTTAAGTTTTGAGGTCAAAATGAATGTTTTAAGTAATAGAAAGCTCAAAAATGCAATAAAAAGGGCTTTTTGACCTAAAATTAGCGTTTTTTACCTATTTTTCCTTCAAAATTGAAAAACGATATGGGTAAAATGCACTCCAGAAAAAAAAAACGATATGGGTATTTTGCGTTTCTCGGATTTTAACCCCCCCTATTTGGGGTTTAACCCCCCCACTCCGGACCAACTTGCCCATGTATGGGTGGGTGGGATGGGTTTGTTTGGTTATTATGTTAAAGATATGTAGAAGACGGTTCTTGAACGCAAAAATTTCGGTTTTTTATGGAAAATCTTCCTTCAATGAGATTGAGTCCGAGGAGATCATTCACCCAATTTCGCAGGTGGGATGAATCTGTTTGTTTTATTTTGTTGAGGTTTTGGGTCGTTTGCAAAACGCGAAAATTGCGCAATTTCTCTCCAAAAATTCTCTCCATGGGATCGAGTATGATTCCTACTGAAAGCAACACCTCCCTACTGTGATGTGATACAAATCGTGTTTTATCTCATATAATAACGCTAATTCTGGGGACCTACAGGGGAGGGAGTAGGTTGAGGCATTCATGATGAGCATTGAGCAAGTTGGTCCGGAGTGGGGTGGGGGGTTAAACCCGCAATTAGGGGGAAGGGGTTAAAATCCGAGAAACGCATTTTACCCATATAGTTTTTCGATTTTGAAGGAAAAATAGGTAAAAACCGCTAATTTTAGGTCAAAAAGCCCTGGCTTTTTGTTACTTTTTCCTTAGTTTAAAACATTCATTTGGACCCCAAAAATTAGTTTAAGTTTGAAGGTAGTTAGGTGAGCAGTCGGGGAACCTAGGGGGGTGGTGGTTACCCGGGGTAAATCAAATTTTTAATTCTAGGAGGGGGGTCCCAGGGGGAGTCCGGACCCCTCTAGCTTTTTAGGGGGGGTCGACCCGGGGTGCGAAATTTTCAAATCTAGAGGGAGGTCAGGTGGGGTCCGGTGTCCAAAGCAAAACAGTTTTAAACCATAATAACTTTAATATTTGTTCTTTTTATAGGATAATACTACATTTTTTTGAATAAAAAGCCATATTCATGTATAAAAAGGGTGTAAAAGCATGAATATGTGATGAAAATCCACGTTTTTGGAAGAAAATTTAGTATAAAAAAGGTACCTAAAAATTTCCCGAGGGGGTAGGGGGGGGTCAGATTTCAAAATCTAGAGGGGGGTCAGGCTCAGGGGTAAAAAATTCGGAAATTTGGGGGAAGGGGGGCCCCTAGATTTTCGTCAAGGGGGAGGGGGTCCCATAATTTTGAGGCTAGGGGGGTGGACCCCACCCTGCCCCCCCCCTTTCTCACCTATGGTTAGAATAGAAGTCACTTCAAAGACATTTTTTCTTCATTTTTCCAAAATTGGGAGGGGGGTAACCTTTTCTTCCCCCCCACTTCTGAGTAAGGGGGGTTAAACCCCCTTTCTTAAAATTTGGGGAGGAGGGGGATTAACTCCACTCCTTCCCACAACCCGCCGTGCCCAAGTATGATTTTGACCTCAAAACAAGTTTTGAGGTGATTAGAAATCATTTTAAAGACATTTTTTCTTTATTTTTTCAAAATTGGGGGGGGGGGGCAACCGAACCACTGTTTTTGATCCCCCTACCTACCAACCATCCGCGAACCAGGGTACTACCCAAAACATTTGTTTTCATGTTTTAATCGATAGTTGATGGGGAGGGGTCAAAAATGAGTGTTGTGGGGGGAAGTCCACACGATACTTCGTGGTAATGTATGGGAAATTTTGTTTATCGTCCTTAAAACAACTAATCCTAAAATTCTACCGTGGAAGCGAATTTAAGTCCTCAAATAAAAATTTAAAGTTAGTTTAAGACTTAGTTTAAGTTAAAATCTTTTCCAGAAGTTTTTGACCTGAGTGTTTTCCCTCAAAAAAAAGACACCAGACCTGTGCACTGCCCCTCCCCCCAGGATTTTATAGAGGGTAATTCCAAAGTGATAGGGGCACGAGGGGCTACTTTTTTGAAACGAGGGGGGCAAGCAGAGGAGAAAGAAAAAAGAAGGAAAAAAGAAAAAAAGGACAAAAAAGAAATTTTAGTTTAAAATAAGTCTAAAATAGCTTAAAAAAGCATTGAAATAGGCTAAAAACTGCATAAAAATTGGCGATAATGGCGTCATAATAGGACAAAATGGCGTCATTTTTGAGCAAGAGGGGCAATAAAACGGGGTGATGAGGGAAATCCTCCAATAAAGCGGGGGGAGTGCATTTCCAGACCGTGCACAGGTCTGAGACACCATGGACTTCTTTGGTTAATTTGAATTTTATCTTCCTTTATTAAACTTGTGCGGTTTCGACAACACCCTTTTTTAATTTTTAGGGGTTCAAAATCAATTTTTACGGGACTTCTTTGCCGTTAATTTGAATTCTATCTTCCTCCTTTATTAAACTTGTCGACTGACACCCCTATTTTTTTAGGGGTTCAAGTGTGGTGGTCTTTCAGGAATTAATCGTTCGACAACACCCTTTTTTAATTTTTAGGGGTTCAAAATCAATTTTTAATCCTAAAATTCAATTTCTCAAATCGATGTTTTTTTAATCGTGAATAAAGTCTTTAGGGAGAAAAGATAAAATCGAGGGTAGGAAAGTAAAAGAGCATAGAAAAAGTTAGACTGTAAAGAAGAAAAGGTAAGGTGGCCAAAAAAAAGCGTAAAAATAAGTCAAAGTTTTGCCAAAATAAGTTAAAACTGCGAGAATACACTATTAATGCTGAATATTTTTATTATATTTTGTTTTCAAACGGGGGAGGAAGAGGGTAACTACATACAGATACAGCCGCTAATAAAACGGAAAAGGGAACAGCGCCCAACCTGCGCACAGGTGTGTTTTAAGTTAAAATACATTTGTTATGTTATATAAATGTAAATTACCGGTACTCCAAAAGTTATTTTTAGTGCAAAGGTATTTATTATGGTAAACATAGTCGACCGATTACCATCGGCTGTTGTTATGGCGAAGACTACTGCAATCTAAGCCTAGAACCCACATTTTATCGATCTTCTTATGGAACGCCAAAACGTAAGAATTTACAACAATATTTTACTGTAGCGTACGGTCCTGCAGTTGTCGTGCAACTGTTGTGTGGCATGGCACACAAAATTGTGCCGCGTTTTTTGTGTGTTAGAGGTAAAGGTTGCAGTTACCAGGGTCATTGGCAAAAAGGGCTGACGCAGTTAAGGTTGGGTACTTTCATTTAAATTTTGGTTTTTTTGCCTGATGAACTAAATCTAAAAACACACGCTAGCCAAAAGGGCCAGGCCGGTTTCTAGACCCTTAGCGTTAAGTAGGGCCAGCGGCATCGTTTTTTTTTTACAAAAACAGCAAAAACACTGGTTCACCAGGTTACATAAATTAACATTGTCCCCGTTGGACTCTTTTGAAAGACTTACTTACTATCATTCATAAACATAGTTTTATTTTTAGCTACCGCTACAACTACAACCTATATTCCTCTTTTTGTGGCTTTAATTGGAGGCATTGCGATTGTATCTTTGGTGATCTGCCTTATGTATTTTCTTTTTCGACGAAACTTTGGTAAGTTCTTTGTTCATTGAATTTATAAAAGCGTGCAAAGGGTTAAATAAAACTATAGGCGGGCAGTTTGGGGATTAGAGGGTTATACCCCACCCAAAAAATCTCCAAACCCGCCGACAGTTTGGGGACAGTTCGAACGTCACCCCCTCTTCTTCCTAAAATTTAAGGGGTCCCACCAAGATCCACTACCAAAAACACTAAAAATAAGACATTTGGGCTTGGGGTATGCCCAAATTTTAGGGTCCTTCAAAATAAGGGGGCGGTTCGGATGAAGCGAAGCGCGAGAAAATTTTTTAAAAATGGTCGTTCTAGACCCCCAAATTTTTATCCTTAGCGACCCAAAAGGGGGGTCTAATTCCAAATTTTTCCCTTTCCCGACCCGAAAGGGGGTCCAGCGGCGTGCCCAGGGGGGGAGGAGCGGCCGCCCCCCCCCCTTCCCGAAATCCGGCGAAGCCAGATTTTTTTGTAAGGGGGGACCCTTACGTTTTTTAAAATTGGGATAGAAAAATTTTTTCTTTTAATATTAATACAGAAACTTTCCTGATGCCTTCCAAAAGTATATTAATAGTCAAAAAACCAAAATTTTCCCGCTACGCGGGTAGTTTAAATTGACAATTTATATTAGTTTTTCGATTTCAAATCGATTATCCCGTTTTGTGGTTAAGGCATACATGTTTAATAAAACTACTATAAACACTATTATCCTTTTATTAACATTTAAACACAATTTTTAAATGTATAGGCATACATGGGCACGGGGGGGAGTTGGGGGGGGGTTAATCCCCCCAAATTCTGAAAAGTGGGGTTTAACCCCCCCCCCCACTCAGAAGTGGGGGGGGGGGGGGGGAAAAGTTAACCCCCCCAATTTTGGAAAAATGAAGAAAAAAAATGTCTTTAAAATGACTTCTAACTGCCTCCAAACTTAAGTTTTGAGGTCAAAATGAATGTTTTAAGCAATAAAAAGCTCAAAAATGCAATAAAAAGGGCTTTTTGACCTAAAATTAGTGTTTTTAACCTATTTTTCCTTCAAAATCGAAAAACGATATGGGTAAAATGCACTCCAGAAAAAAAACGATATGGGTATTTTGCGTTTCTCGTATTTTAACCCCCCCCTAATTTGGGGTTTAACCCCCCCCCACTCCGGACCAACTTGCCCATGTATGTGTATAGGTATAAAAAAACTTTAAAATTTCTAATAAGTAATCATCTGGAATTAAAATTTCTATTGTATTTTAGCGCCTTAAATTAAAAATTTTCTCCCATCGGGGGGCATTCTGCCCCCGGACCCCCCTGACAAGGGGCTCTGCCCTTGACCCCGCTTGGGGGCCCTCGCCCCCCAGGGCCCAGCCAGACCCCCCATATATGGGGGACTGCCGCCCAGACAGCCCTTCAGGGTTAGTATTTACCCCCACTGACCGCCCCCCCCAAAAAAAAATGAAATCCTGGGCACGCCACTGAGACCCCCCATGGCTACGCCCATGTATGTATATAATCTTTAATTAAATATAAGATTATGGATTAAAAAGTTTGTGAAGATACTTGACTTTATAATCAAGACAATAAAATAATTACTATTCTATTATTACGTAATTATTAAAAAAAACTATGATTTCTAATCTAATTATAAGAATATATAAACACATTATTATTACAAGACTTAAAAAAATAAAATTTATAAGTTGCAATCATAGATGAACAAGGAGGGGGTAGGGTGGGGTCCACCCCCCCTAGCCTCGAAATTTTGGCCCCCCCTAGAAAAAAATCCAGGGGGGGCCCTCCCCCCAAATTTTCAAATTTTTTACCCCTGACCCCCCTCTAGATTTTGAAATCTGACCCCCCCTCCCTTCTCGAGAAAATTTTAAGTACTTTTTTATACTAAATTTTCTTCCAAAAACGTGATTTTTTAACACAAATTCATGTTTTTACACCCTTTTTATACCTAAATATTGATTTTTATTCAATAAAATGTAGTATTATTTTATAAACAAACTATTATTAAATATTTAATGGTTTAAAATTATTTTGTTTCGGAAATCAGACCCCACCTGACCCCCCTCTAGCTTTTGAAATCTTTCACCCCGGGTCGACCCCCCCTAGAAAGCTAGGGGGGTTCGACCCCCCTAGGACCCCCCTCCTAGATTTTGAAATTTCATTTACCCGGGGTAAACACTCCCCCCTAGCTTTTTGACCGTGTTCATCTATGGTTGCAATAAGGTCTTATTTTAATTTTACACAGTTTTAAAGCATTTATAAGCTTGTTTTACGCTTTTTTACGCGTTTTAAGTCCATTTTAGGGCAGCGCGGAAATATTGCGTACACCCCCCTCAAAATTTGGGTCTTGCCAGACACCCTCCCTAAAATTTGACCCCCCTTATACCCCCCAAAATCCGAGAGACTGCCCACCTATGTTCGAGAGCCTGTCCATTTATGGTCGGAAGTACAAGGGATGAGTTTCTAAAGAACTCTTCACAAAAATTCTTAAACTGCCGCACTCCCTTCCCTTTATTCAAAAATACCCCATATCTGTAAAACTCCCCAAAAAGAAACAAACATGGGCGATTCTAGACTAAAACACTGTAATGAAGGGTAAAAACCACTAAAAAATGTTTCTAAAATTTGCGGACTGTCCACCTTTTAAAAACTGCTCCCGTTCCAAAAAAAATTTTGGAAAACATTGAAAAATTCTAAAATTTTAAAGAATGTTATAACAAGATGCTCATTCTTAACAATTCTTTTTCATTTGTTATTATTATTATTATTTTATGTTAAGAATTCGTATTAATGATTGATATTAGTAGTGTGTGACCACCAAGTTGTTTTTTAATATACATAGTTCATTTTAATATTTTTTTAGAAAAACAGAAAAGAAAAGCGTGGTTGATAACGCAAAAACCATTATTATCCGACTCAGTTGCTGAAGATGACATGTTCACATCGAAAAATACGGATTTCGCGGTAAGAGACAAAAATATATAATAATATGCGAATTAAAGCAAACGATATTTTTGTTCCTTAATTTTGTTTGATTAGAATTAGGTTTAACTGCTTCTGCTTTTTCAAAACGGGAATAGAATGCCGGCGCGAGGTAATTTAGTAAAGCGGGAAAATAGCCAATAAAAATAAAGACATTTTTAGACTGCATAGTCTTAATAGTGGCAGTCCGTTTGATATAATATTTAAATAGTTAAAAATTGTTCTTTTTACATCCGGTCTTCTGTAACAGCATCCACCCTGGGTACCTCTTCTCCCGAGCATAAGTGATCAGCCTCCTGAGAAGGTATAATCGACCCTCGAATCTTGGGGGGAGGTGTCCCAAAATTTTTTTATAGCATACCTTAAATACCTCGTTTTTAGCGTTTTTAGTATTGGGGCCCCTCATGTCATCTATTATATATATATTTTATTTTGGGGGGGGGAGGGTGGGGTTCCGGGCTACCCTTAAATTTAAGAGGGGGGTTTTCAGAAGCATAGATAAACAAGGGGAGGGGATAGGGTCCACGTCCACCCCCTAGCCTTGGCCTCGAAAATTTAAAAGGCCCACGTAGAAAAATATCCAGCCTCCCCCCCCTCACCCCAAATTTTCGAATTTGGGGGAGTACTTTTTTATAAAAGTACCCAAAAGTACTTTTTTATACTAAATTTTCTTCCAAAAACGTGAATTTTCAAATCAAATTCATGTTTTTACACCCTTTTTATACCAGAATATCGGTTTTTGTTTAACAAAGTGTAGCATTATCTTATAAAAACAATTATTAAACCTTAAATGTTTTAAAAGTATTTTGCTTCGGACATTGGAGCCCATCTGACTTCCCTCTAGTTTTCAAAAGTTTTCACCCCGGGTCGAGCCCTCTCCACTCTCCACTAGAAAGCCAGGGGGGTTCGATCCATAGGTGGGCAGCTTCCCGGATTTTGGGAGGGGGTATAGCTGACCCCCGAAATTCGGGGGAGGGGTGTCCCAAAAATTTTTTTGGGTATACTGAAATAACCTATTTTTAGCGTTTTTAGTACCGGGTTCATCTATGCCCAGACTGGACATTGATAAATAGCGATATATATGTATGTATACTATAGAAAAAGACCGCTGAGCGAAGCGGAAAAAATTTTTGGTTTTTGGGGGTCAATTCTGGTACTAAAATTATTTTATGGTTTGGCGCCGAGCGATTAGCGATGCGCTAGAAAATTTTGATTTTTTAGTCTCTGAAAACCCCCAAATTTTACTATCTGGCGACCAGACCAACCATAGGGGTGAAACTTTTTCGTCCTCTTGGTTTGTCATTCGGGGGGGGGCGCCCCCACGCCCACCCACTATCCTTATTTTTCCCTCTATCCGACCGTTTCGGGGGGGGGGGGGCGGCCGCCTCCCAGCTCCGCTCCCCCCGGTTACGACGTCCCGCAGTAAGTACTTACTGTATCCTTTTATTGTATCCAATGTAAATTCTCTTATGCAAATTGTGGCTTAAAAATGCGTTTTTAACTGTGATTATTAATTTTTGCTTTTTGGCAATTGTAAATCTGCAATATCTCAAGGAGTTTTTATCGAATAAAAAAAATAAAATATCCCGGAAACCTAAAAACACGAATCTACAATCTAAAATTCCATTTTGGCTTTTAGAGATTAAACATTACGCAGAAAGAAAAAAAGCAAAATCATATTTTTTTAAATCAGATATAATTGTTTAAATTTGTTTAATAGCAAATTTAAATTTTAGTTTGATGCTATTATCTGTGTTATCTCTAGGTTTGAAATCTCTACCAGCGATTACCAGTTTTGTGCGTAAAATATAATATGGCTAGCCTTTTAAAAATGTTTTAGAGTACGGGGGCATTACTTGATCAATGAAAAAAAAAAATCAAAACTATGACTCGGTAACCAGGGATGTACCCAGGGTTTTATTTTAGGGGGGGGGGGGGTGGATTTCAGCACAAAAAAAATTTGGGGGGGTAATTTTTGAAAAGGTAAACAAAGCAGGGATAGACTGTTTTTGGCCTAATAATGTATTATCTAATATTTTTAGCAGTTAAAACATATACAAAAGCAATACAATTTTTGCAGCAAAACAATACAAATCAACCAAATATAATTGTTTGTTTGGCTTGTTGTGTAGTTCTTATTTTTTATTAAATATATTGTACTTTTTTCAATAACATTAAGCAAGATAAATAGCAAGAAATATGCATACGCACAAAACGCAGAGTATGG
>JASAMX010022962.1:0-14790 GCA_030248175.1 Microlaimidae sp. YZB2_3 | reverse complement strand
CAGGCTATTAGGAAATAAACCCAGCTGACTCCGCAGCGGAGTTTAAGCGTACGCCTTCCTGGGCCTAACGCAAAGCCTAATGATAACTTAAACTTTCTTCGCGCAGCTATTTGTTAAATTTTTAGGTCTGTTTCTCAAGGCTTTGCTTAGGCTTAGGAACGCATAGCCTTAAGCTTAAAAAAGGTTATTTCACTCCAGGTAACTCCGCTGCGGAGTCAGCTGCGGAGTTTTCTCCTGTTAGCCGATTGTCATCGTTCCTGACCGTTCCTGAGCGCGCCTGAATATTCCTGTGCACCTGATGTGCCTAGGTTTATAAATAGCCTAATAATAGGTTCCGAGCAATCTCCCAACAAAAAGGGTGAATCTCCCAACTGTGGAATCTCCCAACAGTTTGTGGAAAGTCCCAACAGAATCAAAAAGTACGTTTGCAACAAACACCATTTTATTTTTTAGTCAATTAACACTATAATTAATAGAAATAAAGCATTAAATACGGAAAACTCGTCTTTTGGATGTGATTTTGTAAACGCACTTTTCAAAAGACAAGTTTTTCCTATTTTTCGAATAAAACAATCTATTGAAAAGCTTTTTTATCTAAGCCTAAGCAAAAGCCAAAAATCAAGCAAAATTTTTATCATGGTAAACTTTTATTAAATTCTTTATTCAAAAAACTCAGTACCTAAGCCTAAGCAAAACCTAAAAATCAAGCAAAATTGTATTATGGTAAATTTGTATTTAATGATGCTTTTTAAACTGAAGAGTAAAAACTTTATTTTTTTCCTAAGCCTAAGCAAAACCCAAAAATCAAAAAAAAAAAATTCTCATTGGGGTGGAAACTTGCATTTTGAAAGTACGTTTACAAAATTGCATAATTCAATTTATCATGTTGTTGTTGTTGTTGATTGCCGGATCAGGTCACATCCAGAAAGTTGCTGACTGCTTTTGGATTGGACCAAAGATCTTCCAGTTGTAAGTTGGTTGGATTTGCAGGGCAATTGAAAAGGTGCGGCACGTCGTGCGGTTTTTTTTCCACAGTCAGGGCACACGTTTTTCACAGAATTGTCAAGCAGTGATCATACATGGGCAAGTTGGTCCGGAGTGGGGGGGGGTTAAACCCCAAATTAGGGGGGGGGGCGGGGGGGCAAGCTTCGGTGGAAACGCAAGATACCCATATCGTTTTTTTTCTGGAGTGCATTTAGCCAATTATCGTTTTTCGAATTTGAAGGAAAAATAGGTAAAAAACAGCTAATTTAAGGTAAAAAAGCCCTTTTTTATTGCGGATTTATGAGCTTTTTAGTGCTTAAAACATTCATTTAGGACCTCAAAACTTAAGTTTGGAGGCAGTATCAAAAGTCATTTTAAAGACATTTTTTTCTTCATTTTTCCAAAATTGGGGGGGGGGGGGGTTAACTTTTCTCCCCCACTTCTGGGGGGGGGGGGGGGTTAATCCCCACTTAAAATTTGGGGGGCGTTACCCCCCCCAGACCCCCGTGCACATGTCTGGCAGTGATTGATAGGAGTTAAGCTTTAGGCAATAGCCGGATCTGAGCTGGGCCAGGGTGCATCTGGCCTCACGGGAGAGCTGTTGTTCACTGTGGTGGATATCCGGGGGTTTGTGACCAAGGAGGTGATTGGGTTTGAATTTGGATCGTGCTTCGGCGACAAAGTAGGTGTGAAGGTCTGCGACAGCCTCCTTGGCAAGTTTGCCGCGGTCGGGGTTGTAGAAAGAGTCCACAGTGGCACCAAATTTAGCGTTGAGGGATTGTTGGATTGGCCACAACGTTAGTTGTGAGCCTGTGGCAGGGGTGCAGGGGGTCTCTGGTTTGAGCTAGAAACTGCGCGGACAGCAGTGCTGTGTGCATGTGTACCGGTAGCAATTTGGTTTCTTGGTGCAGGTGGTCTGGACAAGCTTTCAGGTAGCACCCTGTAGCGGTTCTTAGTGCAGCATTCTGCGCCGTCTGGAGTTTGGTGTAGTTTGAGGGAGCAGGGAATGGGTGACCAGATAGGTGCTGCGTAATTTATGATTGGGTGTCCGATTGCCTTGTAGGTGGTTAGGATAGTTTCCTTTTGTTGTCCCCAGCTGGTACCAGCCAGGGCTCTTAAGTATGTTGTTGCGACTAGTAACTCTTTGTGCTGCATTGTCTGTGTGTGTTTGTCTTAATCTTAGTTGGTTATCAAAGTAACGCCCAGGATTTTTGGGTCTTTTTGGAGTTTGAGTTGGTTTTCGTTAATGGTCACGTTTGGATGGGTATTGGCTTGTCTGGGGTCTCTTAAGAAGAGTGTAATTTTAGACTTTTCCACTGACAGGATGAGGTGGTTATTGACGAGGGAAAAGGTGTTAAGTTCTTCCAGGCATTGAGAGGGATTCTCCATTATGTTGATGTCCTGGTTGGTGGGAAAGACTGGGGGGGCTATCAGCATAGGAGAGCGATTTTGATGTCGGCAGGTGGGTTGGGTATATCCGCAATGTAGAAATTGAAGAGGGTGGAGGATACGACTGAGCCCTGTGGGACGCCAGTGCGGATGGTCCTGGGGCTGGAGAGTTGGTTTCTGAAGGATCCGGCCTCCTCGTGGCGAAGCTGCCCCTCCGAAGGACTCCAGCACAGAATCTGGACAACTTACGTGGGCCAACAGGATCACTCTTTTCCGGTCAGGAAACAACCGAAGGAACTGACGACTCAATTTATCATTCATTTGATGCATTTATTTATTTTCGGTTGTTTAAAAAATTATCGTGTTTAACACCGGTTTTGCAAACGTATTTCTAATATTTGAACTGTTGGGAGATTCATCGATTGGTTGGGACTTTCCACGTTGGGACTTTCCTCAGTTGGGACTTTGCCCAGTACTAGCAGCAACCTGGAAAAGTATCAATACTGTCCACCAACACCGACCACCTTTGCTGCACCATTATTTCTCAAGCCTAAGCAAAACCTAAGGCTTAGAAATAATAAGAATCCCGGAAATTTTGTCTCCTTTGTAAATCTTCAAAAACATCTCGTCTTCTACACCCTCGGAAAACTCGTCTTTTAAAACATCTTCTTCGTAAAACTTGTCTTTTTGGATGCGATTTTGTAAACGCATTTTTCAAAAATAAGTTTCTCCTATTTTTGACTAAAACAATGTATTGAAAACCTTTTTTTACCTAAGCCTAAGCAAAAGCCAAAAATCAAGTAAAATTTTTATCATGATAAACTTTTATTAAATGATTTATTCAAAAAAACTGAGAACCTTTGCCTAACCAAAACCTGAAAATCAAGCAAAACTTTATCATGGTAAATTTGTATTTAATGATGCTTTTTAAACTGAAGAGTAAAAACCTTATTTTTTTCCTAAGCCTAAGCAAAACCCAAAAGTCAAAAAAATTTTATCATTGGGCTGAAACTCTAAAATACATTTACAAAATCGCATCCAAAAGACAAGTTTTCCGAAGACCAGATGTTTAAAAGACGAGTTGTAGAAGACAAGATGTTGAAATACGTGACGTAAAAGACGAAATTTCCGAACACCAAATATAATTTGCAGAAGGTGGACGGTGTCAGTGGACGGTGTCGGTGTATTTTCCAATTTGCTTAATAATAATACGGGGAGGGGTCGTAAAACCGACACCGACTGGGCGGACGGGCGGAAATCGATGGGGTAAAACCCGGTGTCCGGAAATTTGTAATGCTAGCACTTGATCGCCGAGCATTAGACCGCCGAACATTAGAACGCCGGTAGATTGCGTATGAATTTATGCAAATTTGTTTTCCGCCACTGCAGAAAATCATACATGACAGCACCACGTCAAGATAACTTCCCAAAACTAAAAAGTTTTAGTTTTTTTGTCTTTTCAAACAAAATATTGAGTATAAAATTTTTGTTTAATTTTTAAGTTTTGGTTAGAATTAGGAAAAAATAGTTATCTTAAAAAAACACCATTAAATATAAATTTATTATAAAAATTTAGTTTGATTTTTAGGTTTCGCTAGGCTGAGGAAAAACAGGTTAAATTAAAAGAACCAAACCATTCACCTAGTTTTTCTTTAATTTCAGGTTTTACTTAGGCTTAGGAAGAGTATAAATTTTTAACTCATCGTTATGGGTAAAACAACATTGCTTTTGTTTAAATATTATATTGAGAACATTTTTATAATTAGTTTTTTTATTTTTGGGGGAGTTTATATGACCTTGGCGAGGAGTTTAAACGTCTTTTTAAAGCAACGCGTACTGTGGTGGTCTACGTCTCGGCGGTTGAATGCTCGGCGTTCAAGTGCGCGGCGTTCTAATGCTGGCGATCAATGTCGTGATCAAGTGGTGGCGGTGAGCATAGGTGGGCAGGGGGCTTAGACCATAGGTGAGCACGGTCGAGGAAGCTAGGGGCGGTAAATCGAATTTTGAATTCTAGGAGGGGGGTCCCAGGGGGGTCCGAACCCCCTAGCTTTTTAGGGGGTTCGACCCGGGGTGCGAAATTTTGAAATCTAGTGGGGGGTCCGGTGTCCAAAAGCGAAACAGTTTTAAACTATAATAACTTTAATTAATAAGTGTTCTTTTTTAGGATAATACTACATTTTATTGAATAAAAACCCATATTCATGTATAAAAAGGGTGTAAAAGCATGAATATGTGATGAAAATTCACGTTTTTGGAAGAAAATTTAGTATAAAAAAGGTACCTAAAATTTTCCCGAGGGGGGAGAGGAGGGTCAGATTTCGAAATCTAGAAGGGGGTCAGGGGTAAGAAATTTGGGGGAGAGGGGAGCCCCTAGATTTTCGTCTAGGGGGGGCCCCAGAAACTCCAGGCTAGGGGGGGGGTGGACCCCACCCCGCCCCCCCTTATGGTCTTACCTATACATGCGCAACCGGTAGTTACACCCCAAAATAAGGGCCCGGGGAGGCGGTTAAAATCCGAGAAACGCATTTTACTCATTATCGTTTTTTTCTGAAGTGCATTTCACCCATATTGTTTTTTTTTGACTTTGAAGAAGGTAAAAAACGCTAATTTTAGATTAAAAAGGCCTTTTTA
The DNA here is from genome assembly GCA_030248175.1 of Microlaimidae sp. YZB2_3. Taxonomy (NCBI): domain Eukaryota; kingdom Metazoa; phylum Nematoda; class Chromadorea; order Desmodorida; family Microlaimidae; species Microlaimidae sp. YZB2_3. Next base: position 9,786 of record JASAMX010022962.1, on the reverse strand, counting down.
TTGCATTTTTAAGCTTTTTATCGCTGAAAACATTTAGTTTGACCTCAAAATTTAAGTTTGGAAGCAATTAGAAGTCATTGTAAAAACATTTTTTTTCTTCATTTTTGCAAAATTGGGGGGTTTACCTTTTCTTCACCTCGCACTTCTGAGTGGGGGGGGGGTTAAACCCCCAACATAGAATTTGGAGGGCCCGGGGCAACCCCCCACTACGCCCGGCCATGTAGGCGGCATGGTTTTGGCGGGGGCGGGGGCGGGGGTGCTGGTGGGGGGTCGGGGGGTTAAACCCCCCCCCCAAAATTTTGGATTTTGTTGTCACCCCCCTAAATTTGGGGTAGTTGGGGACACCCCCCTCCCCTCGAATTCGCCTCCCGGAGAAAAATTTTTAAGCGTTATAAAAGAGCTAAAAAAAATTTTCTCGCGGAGAGTTAATTGTTAATTGACAATTTATCTTAGTTTTTCTATTACAAATCGATTATCCCGTTCAGTAGTTAAGATATACAGTATTAAAAAAAACTATATATTATCCTTTAATTAATGTTTTAAACACATGTTTTAAATGTGTAAGTATAAGAAACCTTAAATTTTGTAAAGGAAGTATCATTATCTGGAAATAAAATTTCTAGTGTATTTTAGCGCTTTAAATTCAAAATTTTCTCCCCCCCGGTCCCCCCCCCCCTGACAAGAGACTCTGCCCCTTGAACCCCGCTGGGGGGCTCTCGCCCCCCCCCCCCCAGACCCCCCATTTAGGGGCTGCCGCCCCCAGACCCCCCTTCAGGGTTAGTACTTAGTAGTGCCCCCCAGACCCCCCCCACAAATGAAATCCTGGGCACGCCACTGCTAAGGGGGGGGGGGGGGGGGGTTGTTTTTTTTTGAGGGGGTTTTAGCCCAAATTTTTCCCGGCGTTTGCCGACCTAAGAGAGGGGTTTAGACTCCCCTCCTGGCTATGCCCATGTATGTATATAATCTTTAATTAAATATAAGATTATGGATTAAAAAGTTTGTGATACTTGACTTTATAATCAAGACAATAATATTACTATTCTATTATTATGTAATTATTAAAAAAAAACTATGATTTCTAATCTAATTATAAGAATATATAAACACATTATTATTAAAAGAATTAAAAAATAAAATTTATAACTTGCAATAAGGTCTTATTTTAGTTTTACACAGTTTTAAAGCATTTTATAAGCTTGTTTTACCTTTTTACGCGTTTTAAGCCCATTTTAAGGCAGCGCGGAAATATTGGGTACACCCCCCTCAAAATTTGGGTCTTGCCGGACACCCCCCCTAAAATTTGACCCCCCCTTATACCTCCCCAAAATCCGAGAGACTGCCCACCTATGGGTACAAGTACTAAACGTGTACCAAAAATCAGTTTGAGAATTCCACCAAACAAACATAAACAAAAAACATGTTTCTATGTCAATTCTGACTTTGCGATCTTAATTTTATGCATTAAAAAGTGATTAAACTACCTTTCAAGAAAATAAATGGTGTTTTATAGACAAAAATGACCTTTTTTTCAAGGTACATTTTATGCTGTAAAGGAAATTTTTTTAATAGTGCTTTAACCAATATGAATGAATACTTGTTAGATTGCTGAGAGTCTGGTGGTTCTAAAAATATTTTTACTTTTTTTCTGGTCTTCACCAATTTTGTACAGCAACCGCTTAAAAATGTATTAATGTTCAGTCGTGAAAAACATTAAAATTTAAAAAAATGGGATAATTTAGTAAAAATGTCTCGTAATACAATTTAGCTTGATTTTTAGGCTTTGCTTAGGCTTAGAAAGAATAAATATGATTAAAAATAAGCTTAAATTAGCTTTTTAAATGAAAACAATTTTGTTGTCCATCTTTTCGGTGGTCCATGTGACTATCGAATTTATAATTTTTTTGTAAATTTTTGGATTCTCCGAACTTTCAGCAATGTTAAAACAAAGTTTTTGTTTTAATTTAGCGGTAAATTGAAATTTTTTCTTAACAGTAAAAATTGTGTACCCAAAATAAATATTGTCATTTTTTGCCTATACTTTACCCCATATTATCAAAAATCGTGTTTCAATCATTTTTAAAGTTTAGAAACGAGATCTTCAGGTCAAAATTGACCTATAAACATGTTTTTATTTAGTATTTGTAGCGTGGAAATCTCTAATCGATTTTTGGTACACGTTTAGTACCTGTACCGTGCTGGCGTTCAAATTTCCTAGAATCTAAAACCCACACCGCCGGACCGTTGAAAAACGTTAATATTTCGAGAAATACTGCATCAATTTAAGAAGTAAACACATTATTTAAATTCTTATAGCATTCTACAAAACATTTAATAATTATAAAACGTTAGTTTAATATATTAAAAAAATAAAATCTTCCGGGTTTTTAGTTCGCACAATCGAACATTTGACTATGCTATTTTTCCTGTTTGAAAACACATTATCATGTTTAAAGTATTGATTTACAATAAGCGACTATAAATCCATATAATAAATTTTGTTTTAACTCAAAACAGCAATAAAATAAACAGTTATTTATTGGTTTCTAAATACACTTTCAAACGTTGGAGATCTTTTGTCCATGGTTCAGTTTGGTGGACAAAAAAATTTAACGCGTTTTTGAACAAAGTAAAAAAACCGGGCCATTATAATTCAGATTTTAATTCGATTATTTATTTTTAATACGAACTTTTTCCAATATTGTGCCTTTATGTTTAATCGAAAGACACACAGTTGTTTGCCGGGCGCGGGAATGCTGGGCAAACCGACGCAGCGCAACTTTGACGCGGCGGCGCGGCCACGTCAAAGTGACAGCACTCGGAGTTTCTGCGGCGGCGAGGCTTCGCCGGTTCTTGAATGTGGCTGAATTATTTTAAAAATAATCGTCGAAAAATGAGTCAAATGATTACGGTAATCGTATCAAAAAAATAAATACCAGTGTCAAAAAAACCCGGAAGATTTTATTTTTTTTAATATCGAAAGCAACATTTTATAATTATTAAATGTTTTTTAGAATGCTATAAGCATTTAAATAATGTGTTTACTTCTTTAATTGATGCAGTAGTTCTTGAGGTATTAACGTTTTTCGACGGTCCGGCGGTGTGGGTTTTACCCCATTGATTTCCGTCTGCGCCCGGTCGGTGTGGGTTTTACCCCTACCCTAATAATACCGCTAACAGGAGAAAACCCCCTCCTACCCCCCCTTGCTCATCTATGGGGAAAGGTATTTTGGGTGCCCCTTAATTTTAGGAGGGGGATGAAGTGAGCTCAAAAGTTTCGAGAGTGTGGTATAAAAATTTCCTCTCTTGGATGGCGTGCGTGTAATAGTATATAGTTTTATTGAAATTAAAAGAATTACATTACTTTTAGATTTTCTTTTATAAGGAAATAAAAGCATAGGGTACGGATTAATATAGGTATTAAACTGTTAATTCTTTTTGTCAAGTTTATAATCAATGGTTGAAATACAATGGATGGCTACGAACGTGTGATACTTGTGAAGCAGGAAGTATTTGTTTATAGAATTCCGCCATTAGGCTCAAATCGTGGGGTGTACCCAATATTTCCGCGCTGCCTTAAAATGGGCTTAAAACGCGTAAAACAAGCTTATAAATTTAAATGCTTTAGAACTGTGTAAAATTAAAATAAGACCTTATTGCAAGTTATAAATTTTATTTTTTTATTCTTATAATAATAATGTGTTTATATATTCTTATAATTAGATTATAAATCATAGTTTTTTTTTAAAAATAATTACGTAATAATAGAATAGTAATATTATTGTCTTGATTATAAAGTTAAGTATCACAAACTTTTTAATCCATAATCTTATATTTAATTAAAGATTATATACATACATGGGGGGGAGGGGTCCCAGGTCAGCAGGGAAAAATTTGGGGAGTCTAGACCCCTCGTGGTGGGGGGGGTTGGTGGGGGGGTTGCGCTCTTCGTTTTTTTTTTGGTTCTTAGGTCATATCGGATGAAAAAAAAAAGGAAAAAATTTGGTGCCCTTTTTTTGCTTTTTGAGCTTTTTTTGCTTACGTTCGTTTGCCTCACTTGTTTGGGGCGTTGAGTCTTTTAAGCTTTTTTTCTTCTTTTTCCATTGGGGGGGGGGTTCTTTTTCTCCCCCCCCTTCTGGTGGGGGGGTTCCCCCTTCTCTTTGGGGGTGTTCCCCCCCCCCCCCCCCCCCCGTGCCCTTTTGGGTTAGACCCCCCCCCTTTGCAGTGGCGTGCCCAGGATTTCATTTCTGGGGGGGGGAGCGGTCTGGGGGCACTACTAACCCTGAAGGGGAGTCTGGGGGGCTGCCGCCCCCCAGCGGGGAGAGCCCCCCAGCGGGGTCAAGGGGCGGAGCCCCTTGTCATGGGGGTCTGTGGGGCAGAATGCCCCCTGGGGGAGAAATTTTTTAATTTAAGGCGCTAAAATACACTCGAAATTTTATTTCCAGATGATACTTATTACAAAATTTAAGGTTTCTTATACCTACACATTTAAAACATGTGTTTAAAACGTTAATTAAAGGATAATATAGAGTTTATAGTAGTTTTATTAAACTGTATATTTTAACTACTGAACGGGATAATCGATTTGTAATCAAAAAACTAAGATAAATTGTCAATTAACAATTAACTCTCCGCGCGAAGCGCGGAAATTTTTTTTTTTTTTAGCCCTTTTATAACGCTTAAAAATTTTTCTCCGGGAGGCGAATTTAGGGGGGACCCCACATTTAGGGGGGGGTGTCAGCAAAATCTGAAATTTTGGGGGGTATAACCCCCCAACCATACATGAGCATGGGGGGGGGTTGGGGGGGTTAACCCCCCCCAAATTCTGAGAAGGGGGGTTTAACCTTCCCCCACTCAGAAGTGGGGGGGGGGAGAAAAAGTTAACCCCCCAATTTTGGAAAAATGAAGAAAAAAACGTCCTTAAAATGACTTCTAACTGCCCCCAAACTTAAGTTTTGAGGTCAAAATGAATGTTTTAAGCAATAAAAGCTCAAAAATGGAATAAAAAGGGCTTTTTGACCTTAAATTAGGGTTTTTTACCTATTTTTCCTTCAAAATCAAAAAACGATACGGGAAAATGCACTCCAGAAAAAAAACGATATGGGTATTTTGCGTTTCTCGGATTCTCAACCCTTAATTTGGGGTTTAACCCCCCCGACCCCGGACCAACTTGCCCATGTATGGGTATAACCATAGGTGAGAAAGGGGGGTGGGAGGGGCTGTCGACCCCCCCTGGCCTCGAAATTTTTGGGGGCCCCCCCTAGAAGAAAAATCGAGGGGCCCCCCCTCCCCCCAAATTTCCGAATTTTCACCCCTGACCCCCTTTCTTCTAGATTTTGAAATCTGGACCCCCCCCCCCTCCCCTTTTTTTTTTTTGTAAATTTTGCCATGTACTTTTATTATAAAAAACTACACTTTCCTCCAAAAAAACGTGAATTTTCATCACATATTCATGCTTTTACACCCTTTTTATACATGAATATGGCTTTTTTATTTCAGAAACTGAAGTATTATCTTCTATAAAAAGAACAATTATTAAAGTTATTATGGTTTAAAACTGTTTTGCTTTGGACACCAAATCTCACCTGACCCACCTTGAGATTTCGAAATTTTCCACCCGGATCACCCCCTCGCAGCTAGGGGGGGGTCTGGACCCCCCGGGACCCCCCTCCTAGAATTCAACCTTCGATTTACCCCGGGTACCCACCCCCCCCTAGCTTCCTCGACCGTGCTCACCTATGGGTATAACCCCCCCTGCCCACCTATGCTTGTAGCCGCCACCACTTGATCGCCGAGCATTTGATCGCCAGCATTAGAACGCCGCGCACTTGAACGCCGAGCATTAGACCGCCGAGCATTAGACCGCCACAGTACGCGTTGCTTTAAAAAAGACGTTTAAACTCCTCGCCAAGGTAGTATAAACTCCCCCCAAAAATAAAAAAACTAAATAGAGTATAAAAATGTTCTCAATATAATATTTAAACAAAGCAATGTTGTTTTACCAATTAACGATGAGTTAAAAATTTATATTCTTCCTAAGCCTAAGTAAAACCCAAAATTAAAGAAAAAACTAGGTGAATGGTTTGGTTCTTTTAATTTAACCTGTTTTTCCTCAGCCTTAGCGAAACCTAAAAATCAAACTAAATTTTTATAATAAATTTATATTTAATGGTGTTTTTTTAAGATAACTATTTTTTCCTAAGTCTAAGCAAAACCTAAAAATTAAACAAAAATTTTATACTCAATATTTTGTTTTGAAAAGACAAAAAACTAAAACTTTTTAGTTTTGGGAAGTTTATACTGACGTGGTGCTGTGCTGTTATGATTTTCTGCAGGTGGCGGAAAACAAATTTGCATAAATTCATACGCAATCTTGCGGCGTTCTAATGTTCGGCGGTCTAATGCTCGGCGATCAAGTGCTGGCGTTCAAATTTCCGGACACCGGGTTTTACCCCATCGATTTCCGTCCGTCCGCCCAGTCGGTGTGGGTTTTACGACCCCTCCCCGTATTATTATTAAGCAAACTGGAAAATACACCGACACCGTCCACTGACACCGTCCACCTTTACTGCAAATTATTATTTGGTGTTCGGAAATTTCGTCTTTTACATCTCGTCTTTCAACATCTCGTCTTCTACAACTCGTCTTTTAAACATCTCGTCTTCGGAAAACTTGTCTTTTGGATGCGATTTTGTAAACGTACTTTCAAAAATGCAAGTTTCCAGCCCAATGATAAAATTTTCTTTGATTTTTGGGTTTTGCTTAGGCTTAGGAAAAACATAAGGTTTTTACTCTTCGGTTTAAAAAGCATCATTAAATACAAATTTACCATGATAAAGTTTTACTTGATTTTTAGGTTTTGCTTAGGCTAAGGTTCTCAGTTTTTTGAATAAATCATTTAATAAAAGTTTATCATCATGATAAAAATTTTGCTTGATTTTTGGCATTTGCTTAGGCTTAGGTAAAAAAAGGTTTTCAATACATTATTTTAGTCCAAAAAAGGAGAAACTTATCTTTTGAAAAATGCGTTTACAAAATCGCATCCAAAAGACAAGTTTTCCGAAGACGAGATGTTTAAAAGACGAGTTTTCCAAAGACGAGTTGTAGAAGACGAGATGTTGAAAGACGAGATAGAAGACGAAATTTCCGGGATTCTTATTATTTCTAAGCCTTAGGTTTTGCTTAGGCTTAGAAATAATAATTTGCAGCAAAGGTGGTCAGTGTTGGTGGACGGTGTCGGTGTACTTTCCAGTTTGCCTATTATTAGGTATCGGGCAAAGTCCCAACTGAGGAAAGTCCCAACGTGGAAAGTCCCAACCAATCGATGAATCTCCCAACAGTTCAAATATTAGAAATACGTTTGCAAAACCGGTGTTAAACACGATAATTTTTTAAACAACCGAAAATAAATAAATGCATCAAATGAATGATAAATTGAGTAGTCAGTTCCTTCGGTTGTTTCCTGACCGGAAAAGAGTGATCCTGTTGGCCCACGTAAGTTGTCCAGATTCTGTGCTGGAGTCCTTCGGAGGGGCAGCTTCGCCACGAGGAGGCCGGATCCTTCAGAAACCAACTCTCCAGCCCCAGGACCATCCGCACTGGCGTCCCACAGGGCTCAGTCATATCCCCCACCCTCTTCAATTTCTACATTGCGGATATACCCAACCCACCTGCCGACGTCAAAATCGTCTCCTATGCTGATGACACCACAGTCTTTTCCACCAACCAGGACATCAACATAATAGAGAGATCCCTCTCAAATTACCTGGAAGAACTTAACACCTTCCTCGTCAATAACCACCTCATCCTGTCAGTGGAAAAGTCTAAAATTACACTCTTCTTAAGAGACCCCAGACAAGCCAATACCCATCCAAACGTGACCATTAACGGAAACCAACTCAAACTCCAAAAAGACCCAAAAATCCTGGGCGTTACTTTTGATAACCAACTAAGATTCAACAAACACACACAGACAATGCAGCAAAAAGAGTTACTAGTCGCAACAACATACTAAGAGCCCTGGCTGGTACCAGCTGGGGACAACAAAAGGAAACTATCCTAACCACATACAAGGCAATCGGACGCCCAATCATAAATTACGCAGCACCTATCTGGTCACCATTCCTTGCCCCCTCAAACTACACCAAACTCCAGACGGCGCAGAATGCTGCACTAAGAACCGCTACAGGGTGCTACCTGAAAGCTTGTCCAGACCACCTGCACCAAGAAACCAAATTGCTACCGGTACACATGCACACAGCACTGCTGTCCGCGCAGTTTCTAGCTCAAACCAGAGACCCCCTGCACCCTGGCCAGGCTCCTTACAACTAACGTTGTGGCCAATCGAACAATGCGCAAATTCCCCTCCTCTATCCTCCCTCAACGCTAAATTTGGTGCCACTGTGGACTCTTCTACAACCCCTACTGCGGCAAACTTGCCAAGGAGGCCGTCGCAGACCTTCACACTGACTTCGTCGCCGAAGCACGATCCAAATTCAAACCTAATCACCTCCTTGGTCACAAACCCCCGGATATCCACCACAGTGAACAACAGCTCTCCCGTGGGGCCAGACGCACCCTGGCCCAGGTCAGGTCTGGCTATTGCCTAAGGCTTAGCTCTTGATTGATCACAGACCTGTGCACGGTCCTGGAAATGCTCTCTGGTTCCTTATTGGAGGATTTGCCCCCCCCCCCCCCCCCCGTTTTATTGCCCCCGCACAAAAATAAAAAAAAAAAGTACACTGACGCCATTTTTGACTTATGATGACGCCATCATCGCGAATTTTTTGCAGTTTTTAGCCTATTTCAATGTATTTTAAGCCATTTTAATACGTTATTCTGACCTTATTTCCGCCTTTTTTGTCCCTTTTTTCCCTTTTCCCTTCTTTTTTTTCTTTTTTCTCTTTTTTTCTTATCCTTTGCTGCCCCTCTCCTGTTTTCTTGCCCCCCGTTTCAAAAAGTCGCCCCCCCGCGCCCCCCCCCCCGTTCCCGCAATTGCCCCCCCGCCTCCAACCAAAAAGGCAGCACTAATGTTGGCTATTACTGCTTGACAATTCTGTGAAAAACGTGTGCCCTGACTGTGGAAAAAAACCGTACGACGTGCCGCACCTTTTCAATTGCCCTGCAAATCCAACCAACTTACAACTGCACCATCTTTGGTCCAATCCAAAAGCAGTCAGCAACTTTCGGCACGTGACCTGATTCCGGCAATCAACAACAACAACAACATGATAAATTGAGATTATGCAATTTTGTAAACGTACTTTCAAAATGCAAGTTTCTACTCTAATGAGAATTTTTTTTTTTTGATTTTTGGTATTTTTGCTTAGGCTTAAGGAAAAAATAAAGTTTTTACTCTTCAGTTTAAAAAGCATCATTAAATACAAATTTACCATAATACAATTTTGCTTGATTTTTAGGCTTTGCTTAGGCTTAGATACTGAGTTTTTTGAATAAAGAATTTAATAAGAGTTTATCATCAGAAAAATTTTGCTTGATTTTTGGCTTTTGCTTAGGCTTAGATAAAAAAGCTTTTCAAGAGATCGTTTTTATTTGAAAATAATAAAAACTTGTCTTTTGAAAGTGTGTTTACGAAATCACATCCAAAATACTAGTTTTTCGTATTTAATGCTTTATTTCTATTAATTATAGTGTTAATTGACTGAAAAATAAAATGGTGTTTGTTGCAAACGTACTTTTTGATTCTGTTGGGACTTTCAATAAACTGTTGGGAGATTCCCACAGTTGGGAGATTCAACCCTTTTTGTCTTGGGAGATTGCTCGGAACCT
>JASAMX010022959.1:0-26105 GCA_030248175.1 Microlaimidae sp. YZB2_3 | reverse complement strand
GCTAGCAGCTTTATTTTGGTTTTGTATTTGCTCTAATTTAATTGCTTTTAAACGGGTTAAATTGTTAATAAATTAATTTCTTGAAAATTTAATTGAATTAGTAGCGTAAGCAACTGTAGGAACCACCTGTGTGGTCGGCGTTGGTGCTACAGAAGCAACTTGTACTGCCGATTTTTCCTCTAACTCAGCAGCTTGAGAGGAAAATTTTGACACTCTAACTTCCAGTCGCTTAGCTGTACGCACCATGTCTGCAAAATCAGTTGTATGCACTGTGAGCATATGTCTAATTAAACTAGGTTTGATGTTATCTTGAAATTGCTCGCATGACATCTGATTATGCAGAATGTTGTCACCATTAGGATAGGCGTCGTTTACCAACCGCCGTAAGCGGTCGGCATAGTCTTCAACCGTTTCTTCCGACTTTTGTCGGCATTGACGAAATTCAGTTGCCTTAAGACTTTGAGTCTCTGGCGAATTAAACGACTTTGCCAATAATTTGCACATTTCGTCATAACTGGCAAATTTCTGGCCTTCTTGTTGAGACAAAAGGAGGCGATAAGTGGTGTCTGCAGAGTCCTGCAAAAAAGTAGCTAAAGCCAAACACCTGTCTCCTTCTTGAAATTTTTGATTGTCAGCCCATTTATCAAATTTTTTAAGAAAAGTGTTAAAACTTTCCGTTGGGCGACCTCTGTAGGGTTCTGGTCGACCCCAAGATTGGTCTATGATTCGATAAATGGGTTCAGACATTTGAGTTTTTAAAACTTTTATTGGTAACCGTTTGTTAGAATCACTAATTTTATGTACACGACCCTCTGTTGAGTCAAATAAAAAAGGGTAATTTAATAATTTGTTGGAGCCTGAATGACTCTGGAAGGTCGGAGTGATGTTCTCCGAGCTGACAAGAGTCGTGTCGTCCAATGATTGGCTCCGCCTACCCGTTTCTGAGCTTGCAGGTAGGCCTTGGCGCAAACGATCTAGTCGTGTTTGAGCTCTAGGATGTCTATGCGAAGTCGAACCGTGTTTACAGTTCTCTTTAGATTTGGCGCTAACTTCTGAGTGGCAACGACTGCGCAAATTATAGTTCATAAACCACCAAAAATCGGTTTATGTTATCCAATTTTTTTTTAATCCCTTGGCAAAAATGAGAATAAGTCTGCACGTGTTAAATCGTCCACACAAAAAAAATTATATTTATTTATATTTTTTTTCAGGCCTTTAGGTACTATCGCCAAATTGCCTTTTACTGCAGACGTTCGTGCACGCCAAGACTTATCGTTTTTTCCCAATATTTGAGACGGTTTTGTTTTAGCTCCACCGTTAAGAGCACAGTTTAGTTTTCACCCTCTTTTTTTTTTTTTATGGACGGCGTCCAACTTTTGGGTGGTTGTGCGAAACAAAATTCGCGGTGGAATTTGTCCCAAAATGCGCAAAATAACTTCGCGGCTTAAAATTCAAAAATTCCACTCGAGAGGTGGCAGCGTCACACCTCTATTTGTTAAGTAGTCGTGCGTCGCGTCGCACTGTTTAACTTCGCTCAGAACGCGGTCACGTTGCGCGTCTGCTTCTTGAGCGGGTAATTTTCTGGGGGTGGACTAAGTCCCCTTATTTCAAAAGTCAACTTCGCTCAGAACGCGGTCACGTCGCGCGTCTGCTTCTTGAGCGGTTCAATTTCCTGGGGGTGGACTAAGTCCCCTTATTTCAAAAGTCAACTTCGCTCAGAACGCGGTCACGTCGCGCGTCTGCTTCTTGAGCGGTCAATTTCCTGGGGGTGGACTAAGTCCCCTTATTTCAAAAGTCAACTTCGCTCAGAACGCGGTCACGTCGCGCGTCTGCTTCTTGAGCGGTCAATTTCCTGGGGGTGGACTAAGTCCCCTTATTTCAAAAGTGCACTTTTCTTCGGCTAGCCACTAAAGGCCTAGAGCACACAAAAATAATAAATCTAGCCGGATTTTCCGAATATATGTAGGATCCTCTTCCCTGGTAGCGTCACTACTCAGGGGTTTCCTCCTGCAGGGGCCCTTTTCTTAGACGCTCGAGCTAGGGGGTGGGGGGGTTTATACCTACCCCCAGGGACGTTGCACTCGTCCGTGGGGCTAGAACAATTCAGACGTCCTAGTAAGTTTTTAGCGTCAGGGCCAAGAGGCGAGGATAGTCGGCCAAATTAGACCGGTTTCCAAGTGTTAGAGTTGGCCCCTAAACAAGAATGACTGGCGTTTGTTGTCACTCTGTAGGTCGCCAACTGTAATGCTCGGGTAGCACTACACTAACACTTGCTGACCGGCTAGTACAAAGTTATTACTGTTGTTGTATTACTGTTCCCTTTAAGGAGTAAATGCTTTTATTAATAACCACAAATAGATCCCACAGCACGCTCTCCTAGGCCCCGACCGCGCAGGAGGAGGGTTGTAGCGGGGTCTCTTGGCCTAGAGGAACAAAGCGGATTTCCGCCCCAGAGCGTTGTGAAGCTGCTAACTTCGGCCGGAAGGAAGAGAGCTGGAAAAGCGACCGATCGTCAGCCAAAAGATTATAAACTATAACTGATTTGCTCAGCTTCTTCCTTCCAGCCGCTACTTGACCTTTCAGTCAGCCAGCCGTCTCGCAACGCCCCCGGGCGAAATCACGCCACATTCCTCAGAAGCCACAGCTCGCCCGGTGAGTTACCTAATTGGTGGTGCTAACCCCCAGAGGGGTGTGATCTCCCCGGCCGAGCTGTATGCCACACCCCCCCCCCGCCAAAAAATGAAAAAGTACCCTAAAATTATGACGCCATTTTTGACCTATTATGACGCCATAATCGCAAATTTTTTTTGCAGTTTTTCGCCTATTTCAATGTATTTTAAGCCATTTTAAGCCTATTTTTACCTTAATTTCGCTTATTTTGTCCTTTTTCCCTTTTCCTTTCTTTTTTCTCCTTTTTTCCTCTTTTTTTTCTTTCCCCCCTGCTTGACCCCCCGTTTTATTGCCTCCCCCGTTTCAAAAAAGTTGCCCCCGTGCCCCCCGTTTTCGAATTGCCCCCCCAATAAAACCCCGGGGGGCAGTGCACAGAAAATGATGTATATACCCCCCCCCCCCCCCCAAAATCTTGATTATAGCCAACACCCTTCCCCGCTAAAACTTGGGGGTACCCCGGACACCCCCCTAAAATTTGGGGGGAGGGGGGGGGGTCCCAGTACTAAATACGCTAAAAATGGGGTATTTAAGATATACTTAAAAAAACTTTTGGAACACCCCCCTAAATTTTGGGGGTCGGGTATAGCCCTAAAATCCGGGAGGCGTCTCACCTATGGAGATAGGTCCAGTTTAGGGGTGGGGGGGGGTAAAACGTAAAAGGTGAGGTAACACACTGCATTATCCTGCTTTCTTCGTGGGGATATACCAAAACGTTGATTCTTTAAAGTAGCGGTGCGGAACCAAACTTTTTGTCTTCGATTTTGATAATTTTTTGTGAAAACCTTACCCCTGCCCTTAATAGGCCACAAAAATTGTTTCAACAAAATATCTCCAGTGGTTCAGAAGTTATGACCCCCCAAAATGGCGTTTTTTGACAATTCCATACGTGAAAGATTGCTCAATGGGTATAACGATTTAAGTTAAAAATTAATATACTCAAAGAAAGCGGCTACTTCCTACTTGATTGTTACGATCAGAACAGTATTTGTCGAGATATTGCGTTTTTCCTACAAAAAAAACCCCTCGATTTTTTCACTAAAAACACGAAATGAAGGAAACAAAGGTTGGGCGAGCTTTACAAAATCACTGCCGTCGTTTGGTTTTTTTAACGAAAAAGTGGCGGGTTTTTTGTACAGTACTAGAAACGCAATATTTCGAAAAATATTGCACCAATCTTAACGATCAAGGTATCAAACTAAAGTAGAAAGTAGCCGCTTTCTTCAAACTAAAGTAGAAAGTAGCCGCTTTCTTTGAGTGCATAATTTGTAATGTAAATCGTTATACCCATTGAGCATTCTGTCACGTACAAGATTGTCGAAAAACGCCATTTTGGGGGGGTCATAACTCTTGAACCACTGGAGAAATTTCGTTGAAAAATTTTTGTGGGCTATTGGGGGCAGGGGTAATGTTTTCACAAAAAATTATCAAAATTGAAGACAAAAAGTTTAGACTCCGCACCGCAACCTTTAAGGGGGTTGAAGAATGGGTTTGGTTTTTCAGGTGTTTTTTTAATTTACATTTATCCTCCTTCAGAAAATCCTGGCACAGGCCCTGGTGGGGCTGCATAAAAATGAATTGGTGGTTGTACAGCAGAAGAGAAGGAACTTCAGAACCCTTCCTCCTTAAATTTTTTTCAACCCAAGACTCCCAGAAATCGAGAATTAATTTCTTTTTTTTCAATTGTTGTAATAATAAGCACTAAATTTTAAATTCAATACAAAATCTTTTAGAACTAAATATATTTATTTATGTTAATTAATTGTTCAGTAAAGCTTCAGAAATAAACGTTGGGTAAAGAATAAAACTTCTTGCGTTTAATTTTAAAAAGTTTTTAAGAAAATTTTACAATGTGCCCCAAACTGTCTTATAACTTATTTTCGCTAGAAGTTTTTAAAATCGTTGTTCTTGTTAGTTATTTTAATTTCTTTTCTTTGGGTTAGAGCTTTGAATTTCTATTATAGTAAAAAAAAGTTAACATTAAATCATAAGTGTTGTGTAGTAGTTGCAAACATAGGTCACCGACCTTCGACGGCTCAGGGGGGGGGTCCACACCCCGGGGTGTGGAGGTTTTTGACCTCCAGGGGGGGGGTCACACCCCGGGGTGTTTTTTGTGTAAAAAATCAGGGGGGGTGGTAACACCCCGGAGTGTTTTTTTTTTGACCAAAATTGACAATTTTTTGACGAATTTTGACCATTTTTTAAGCATTTTTTGGGATTTACTGGTAGCGGGGGTGGTAAAAAATGGGCCTTAGGGGGGGGGTCAGGGGTTCAAGGGGTGGGGGGGGGGGAGGGGGGTGAAAAATGGGGCCTTAGGGGGGGGGGGTAGGACCGTAGGGGGGAGGGGAGTGACCCCCCCCCCCCCCCCCTTCGGTGACCTATGGTTGCAAATTTATCATAACAATCAGAAATGCGTTTGCAAACTAAAATGTTGTATGAAAACTAAGTTTTAATCATAAAAGAATTAAAATGGTTTCAATTTTTTCCTAAGCCTAACCAAAGCCCTAAAATCAAGCTAAATTTTATCATAATAAAAGTTTCTTGTATTTTCCAAGTGTTAAAATTTTAAGAAAATATTGCAAACGCATTATATGTATGGTGAATTTACACCACCTTATGGTGATTTTGTAACGTTTGGGGTGATTTTGGCCTATGGTGAATTTGTCTGGTGTTTTTATACGGACCCGTTGTAATTATTGTTAACTACAACCCATGCGGGTTCACACCGTGACGGACAAGTTACAACGCGATCCCCTCGCGTTTACGCAGTCACATTGTCACTCCGATGTGAAATAGGCTTGAATAATCCCATAATTTAAAGTGGTACCCTGTAGCTTTGAGCGCTAAAATCCTTCCAGAGCGGTATGTAGAGTCCGCAATCCCGACAGGCAATGAACTGGTAGCAAATCTTCATAACGAGCTCGGGTCCAGTCTCGTTTTTGACGCGCTCGGCCCAAGTGTTTCGGACCTTAACCCCGTCCTTCTCCACGTCCACCCATTTGTAGCAGCGGTGATTGCGCAGGGCCAGCTGGGTGAAAAAAGCGTGGCTGCATATGTGGCAGAGAAACATCTGGACGCTGTTCTCCTCTTTTACCAAATGCTTCAGTAGATCCTGCCAGTTGAAAAAGGTCTTGGGACAGAAAATGCAACAGTGGCCGATATCGTCAGTGCGCAAGTGCACTTCCCCGGCGGGGCGATCCAGTTTGGCCACCTTGCTGCTGCTGCACCCGCTGGCAGTGCTGGCCTCAGAGCAAACTGATCCGGCCCGCTTGTTCACCATTTTACTATGTCTAAATCGAATATGGTTAATTAAAAGCTACTTTTTAAACTGAAATAAAAAATTAGGCAGTTAGTTTGTTTATCGTGGACCCAGTTGCCGAGTAAACGGCTAATTGTCGAAATCATAAAATGCAGGTTGTCATACTTTTAATTTTAATTAGATTTATGTTGTTTAAAACATTATGTGAAAATTGGTTTTCAAAATTATCAGACAACACATTAAAAATTAGTGGTACTAAAAATAAGATTGATTTTCATTGGGCATTTCTATTTTATTACCCCTCCCCCCCCCCAAAAACAATCCCGATTATAGCCGACACCCATAGGTGAGAACGGTCCGGGATGCTAGGGGGGAATGTGGTTACCCGAGGCAAATCGAATTTTGAATTCCAGGAGGGGGTCCCAGGGGGGGGTCCGAAACCCCTAGCTTTTTAGGGGAGTCGACCTGGGGTGCGAAATTTTGAAATCTAGAGGGGGGTCAAGTGGGGTCCGGTGTCCAAAACAAAACAGTTTTAAATCATAATAACTTTAATATTTGTTCTTTTTAGAGGATAATACTACATTTTATTAAATAAAAAGCGATATTCTAGAGTAAAAAGAGTACAAAAACATGAATATGTGTTAAAAATCCACGTTTTTGGAAGAAAATTTAGTATAAAAAAGTACCTAAAATTTTCCCGAGGGGGGGTCAGATTTCAAATTCTAAAGGAGGGGTCAGGGATAAAAAATTCGGAAATTTGGGGGGAAGGGGGGCCTAGATTTTAGTCTAGGGGATGTCCCAAAATTTTTAGGCTAGGGGGGTGGACCCCACCCTGCCCCCCCCCCTTTCGCACCTATGCTGACACCCCCCCTAAAATTTGGAAGTACCCCGGACATTCCCCCCTACAATTGGGGGGGTCCCAGTATTACAAACGCTAAAAATGGGATATTTGAGATATACCCCAAAAAAATTTTTGGGTCACCCACCCTAAATTTCGAGGGTCGGGTTACTCGGGTATACCTCCCCCCCTCCAAATCCGGGAGGCTGCCCACCTGTGGGGGGGGGGGGTTAAAACGTTCAAAAAATTTCGAAATTGTCGACCTTTCCTTCTCAATCTTGGGGTATTTCGGACACGCCTCCTAAAATTTGGGAGGCCGCCGTCGCACCCACCCAGCAGTTAGTACTTACTACCTATTAAAAATACTAAAATATGGTATTTGGAGGATACCCCTTCCAGAAATTTTTAGTATATCCGCCGATTCGGGGGTCGGGTATACCTCCGCTCCACTCCCCCAAAAACCAAAAACTGCCCATTTATGGGAAGGATGTTCCGGGTACTTAACGCAAAATTTTAGGATAGCTTGAGCACTTTCGTGATTTTTTTGGGAGGGGGGTACGTACGTGTGGGTACGATGATTGGAAAAAAAGGACAGGGGGTACAAGTACTAAACGCGCACCAAAAACAAGTTTGAGAATTCCACTCAACAAACAAACATACCTAACGAAAAAAAACGTGTTTATAGTTAATTCTGACCTTGCAATTTCAATTTTGGACATTAAAAAGTGATTACACTAAATACTAGCTTTAAAAATTTTAATAGTCTTCTAACCTACATAAATCAACAGACCTGTGCACTGCCCTCCCCCCGGGGTTTTATTGGGGAGGGGCAATTCCCAAACGGGGCGGGGCACGGGGGGGCAACTTTTTTGAAACGGGGGGGAAAAAACGAGGGGGCAAGCAGGGGAGAAAAAAAACAGAAAAAAAAGAGAAAAAAAGAGAAAAAAGAAGGGAAAAGTGAAAAAAGCGACAAAAAAGTGAGAATAGGGAAAAAATAGGTCTAAAATGGCTTTAAATACATTGAAATACGCTAAAAACTACAAAAAATTCGGTATATCTGGCTCCCAAAATTTATGGGGGGTCCCTAAAATTTTTGGGGGTACACCTCAAATACCACATTTTCAGTACTGAAACCCTCCAAATTTTGGGGGGGGGGGAGCGTCCGGGGTACCCCAAATTTTAGGGGGGAGGGGGTGTCAGCAGTAATCGTGATTTTGAGGAGTATACGCATAACCATCGGTGGGCCGCAAGGGGGGCTGTTATATCCCCCTAAAAATCCCGACTATAGCTGACACCCCCCTAAAATCTGGGGGTACCCCGGAAACCCCTTTAAAATTGGGGGGAGGGGTCCCAGTACTAAAAATGCTAAAAATGGTGTCTCAAAAATTTTTTGGGGTATACCACCAAAAAAAAATACCCCAAAAAAATTTTGGGACACCCCCCCCCCTCAAATTTCGAGGGTCGGGTATACCACCCCAAAATCCGGGAGGCTGCCCACCTATGCGTATAAACCCCCTGACCACGCCCACCCATAGGTGTTTTTGGTCGGGTCCGCTAGAAAGGGGTCCACCCCCGGGTGGAAGACCAAAATTTTTAAGGGGGGGGGGGTCCGGACCCCCTGGCTTTTTAGGGGGGTCGACCCTGGGTGCGAGATTTTAAATTTAGGAGGGGGTCAATTTTTTAACAAAATTTTTTTTAACTCAATAATTTAAGTGTTTTTAGGTCTAATATTGAATTTTATGTACTAAAATCGCCTTTTAGGCCTAAAAAGTGTATTTAAACGCTATTTTAACTAAAAAACCGTGTTTTTGACAGTAAATAAAAAAATATACTTCCAAATTGGTCGGGAGAGGGGGGGAGGGGATCAGCCTCGCTAGGGGGGTCGTCAGGCCGGGTCAGGTCAGGAGCTTTGGGGGAGGGGGAGCCTGGATTTTTTTTTCTAGGGGTGTCTAAAATTTTGGCTCTGGGGGTGGACGTGGACCCTTCTGCCCCCCCCCCAAAAAAAAACACCTATGCGCCCACCTATAGGTATACCTGACCATAGATGAACGGGGGGGTGGGGGCAGGGTGGGGTCCACTCCTCCTAGCCTTGAAATTTTGGGGCCCCCCCTGGAAAAAAATCCAGGCCCCCCCTCCCTCCAAATTTTCGAATTTTTTACCCCTGACCCCCTTCTAGGATTTGAAATCTGATCCCCTCCTCCCCTCTCGAGAAATTTTTAAGTACTTTTTTATACTAAATTTTCTTCTAAAAACGTAAATTTTGAACACAACACAAATTCATGTTTTTACACCTTTTTTATACCTCAAAATATCGGTTTTTTTTATTCAATAAAATGTAGTATTATCTTATAAAAAAACTATTATTAAACCTTTAATGGTTTAAAAGTATTTTGCTTCGGAAATTAGACCCCACCTGACCCCCTTCTAGGTTTCAAAATTTTCCACCCCGAGTCTTCTCCCTTTAGGCTCCCCAATTCCCCTAATTCCATCCACCTATGCTTGTGCCCACTTTTTTGGAAGGAGAGTGTTCGTCCGCGTTAAACCTAAGCTTTAGAAACGTGTCAGCAATTTTGAGATTTTTGAAGGATAAGGTGCCTTACTTATTCTAGTTCAGGGGAAGGGAATTCGGCCTGTGGCCTAAAAAAATCTTTTCGTTTCCCGTACCCCCCCCCCTTGAACAAATGAGAACACTTCCAAAACCAATGCAAAATTGCAAAAAATAAGGAATGGTTACTCACGCGCGCGCACACGCACTGACACAAACATGCACACGCACCCAGACACGGGTGCGCAACAAACACGCACGCACACACACACACACGCACATACACACACACACGCGCGCGCACACACACACACACAAGCACGCACGCACGCACACACACATACACAAACACACACACACACAGACACGGGCGCTTGCACACATCCACATTGCACACAAACACACACGCGCGTACAAATGCAAACACGCACAATTGCGCAGAGCACACAAACAAACAAACACACAAGGACACACACACGCGCGAGCACATATACATGCAGACACACATAAGGACAAATGCACGCACAAAACAATACACACGCAACAAATAAAAGAGGACACATGCATACAACATCACACACAAGCATACACGGGTGGTGTACACTCACACTATTGTTCAAAAGAAAAAAAACACATTTCCTGCTGCTTTTTTATTAAAATTTAGTTTTCTTGTTTAATTTAAAAAATAATAAATAATTTAAAACATTATGTCTTTTATGATGATTTTTTTCATAACACACTAACAACCAACTTATCTTACCAATGTTTATTTCGTATTATTCTTCTTTCGTTTTCCTTTATCTTCGGTTAAAATTTCCTTGAGTGTAAATAGTGTTCATCAGTGCAATGAAGGGGATATATTCAGCAGTTAGGAGAAAGTAGGTAGGCACCACTAGGGGAGACTTCGTCTGCACGTGACGTTTTATTCCGAAGCATTTAAGCCAATCAGCACTCTACACCTAAATGCGTATGTAGCGCCACCTCGCGTCGACAATTTTGTTTCCAACAGGTTTCACTTTTTGCTTTTAAGTACACATTATATTCTTCTGTTTTATGGATCTTGTTTTACCAAACTAATATTTTTCAGTGACTGTCATTTTTAATTAATTTATAAATTTCCTATGCTTCTGGATATTATTCTTTATAAATTCTTAAAAGTTTTTCCCGTTTTTAATGCAGAAAAAGGGAGGAGACACGTATTGATTGGCACAACTGGTTTTACGCGCGCAATCCTATTCCGTCCTCGCGCTATTATTCATCCAGTGGTGTAGTACGTAATAATGGCTCTGTGCATTTTTTCTGCTGTGCGCACACACAGGCACAGTGTGAAAACATAGAGAAAGCGCTCAATATCGATTTACTCCACATTTCCCATTTTTATAAACAGGTCGGCCTGTTCAACAGACACGTTAACGCCCTTTTCTTCGCGCTGCCTTTAGTGCCTGCGTGTTGCTGAGCACAGCGCGGCCATCATACCCATTAATTTTTTCACGATTTTTTCAAGGGGTTTCCTTTTTTATCAATGTCTTTGATAGTTTTATAATGGTTTAACATGTTTTACTTTATAAAAACATAACTGCAATAAATAAATAATAATTTCGCAAAAAACAACAAAATCACACGTTATTTCCTGGGTGTTTTAAGGTGAAACCCCAACCAATAAAATAATACTAAATTGAAAGGAGCGGCCGCAGAGCAAAAAGAAACCTCGGGACCCTTTTGCTGATTACAAAAAACTGATTAATGTTTTAAATTAATGTTCATCTTCTTCTTGTTATTATTAGCCTCGAAAAATGCTTCAAGAGCAAAGCAGAAAAAAAGGACATTTCACCCCAGGCTAATGCTCACACAAAAAGATGTGGTCTGATTTGAAGTAGACATATGTGAATTATAGTGAATTAGCATCTGCCTTGTTCTCTTGTTCGGTAAATACTAGGTTATATGATAATAATTTTTGATTACCAATTACCCAATCTATCTGGTTCCTCTAATAGTGAAAAAGGAATGGCATTTAGAAAAAAAATCCTGGCCTTCCAGCAATCCTTAACCATCGCGAAATCATTACTTTTAAAAATAGAAGGTATTCGTGTGTGCAAGAAACAAATTTGAATTTAAAAAAAGTTACGATTTCTCGATTGTCAAAGGTTTCTCTCAGTATATTTTTTCAATTACCATTCTTACCGACTATTGTAGAACTACCACAGGGTTCTGTAATTAGTTATTATATTTTTAAAAAAGTTATAATTATATATTTAATTTAAAAAAGTTATAATTATAAAAGTTCATTATATTTTTTATTATATTGCAAAAGCCAAATGCTAATTTCCTGTTCTTTACATACGTATATACTTTAAACTATTTCGCATATTTTGTGTCTAAACATTCGCCCGGAGTGATATCGCCTCTTTTCCTGGCATTATTCAAAATTATTTCCGGTTTTTTAGAAAAACAGGGAAAAATTTGAAAAACATTTTCGTTTGAGCTTTTATAACTTTTAAACGAACCGAGTTCAATATGCAAACATCTCAAGTAAGGTCCACCTGAATTTTTTTTTAATTTTGGGGGATTAGCCTCAAATTTAGGGGCAATTTTTTCACTCAAATTTTTAACTTTTTATCAAATAAATCCTTACGTCTAAAAATTTGTATGCAGATTGACCATACTTTCTTGAGATATAAAAATATATAATTTGTTAGAGGTTACATACCTGAGTCAAGTACTACGAGGGGTTAAAAAGGAGTCAACTTTACAGTTTTTAGCAAATATCGTTTGTTAATTGCGGGGCCCATGTGCGCTATTTTGGACAATGCTTCAAAACTACCTAAGCCACAGGTTTGAGACTGGGGGGAATTTCGATATTTTTTATGCCCTTGCATTAGGTGTCGGTCCCAAAATTTTTGAGTACCCTAAGGCTCTGTACTAGGCACCTCTAAAATTTTTACTTTTGACAGGCCTCTCTACATTGGCGAGTAATATATCATTTTAAAGCTCTCGACTCATTATTGTCAAAAATAAGTTCCAACCGATTTACCTAATGATTATAACTTTTACAACCCACAATGTGCCGTCCAAAAATTTAAAAGGGTCATTTGTAGAAGTTTATTGAAAAACCGTATCGTGTTCACTCATTTTAAAACTCACGACACGCTCATGCAGAAATATCTATTTTAGTCCTACCTACTCACTCACTTTTGCAACCTTTACAATCTATATCTTTTTTAACAACCCATAATGATCCTTAAAAATTTTGGGGTGTATATTGTGGATTGTAAAAATGGTAACTGGGTGAATGGGGTTAAACTAAATATTTTTCACATCAGCGTCTCAAGAGCTTTCATATGAGTATGAAATGAACACGAGGTTCTGAAAAAAACTTCTGAAAATGACCGGCCCTAAAAATTTTATGGGATTCATTGCGTGTTCTAAAAATAGTAACCGTTCGTTCAGTGATCTAGTTAAAATTAATATTTTTGACATTATCATGTCGATAGCTTTCGTATGAGTACAAATACATTGGTTATAATAAAATCATCCCCTAAGAAGATTAGGGGGGTATATTGATAATTGATGTTTGCCAAAAATATTTGACCATTTTATAAAACTTCAAAAATAATATATTTTTAATATCAGTGTGTCAAGAGCTTTTATGTGAATATAAAGGCGACACCTATCATGAAAAATTGACAAAATTACAATTTTTCAGATTGAGGAGTATTAAAAATGTTAATCTAACATTAATATTTTAAAAATTAGCACGCAAACAGCTTTAATCGGAATATAAACATAACTTTCATCAACGTGGACTCTCTAAAAACTTTGAGAATAAATATAAACACGACTTACATGATAATCATGAAAAAACACCCCCTACTAATTTTAGGGTAAGTACCAAACGTTTTCTATTTTGGTTGCCTGACAATTTAGAGCCAAATTTCTTTTTTTTTTTAATCCGCACCTTAATAGCTTTAAAATAATATTATTACTGGTAAAAGTTGAAACTTTTAGAGTGTCCAATTTTTAGCCTTAGGCAAGGCACTAAAAAATTTGGAACATCTATCATAGTAAGGAGGGCATAAAAATAATGAAATCCTCCCGGATCTCAAACTTATGGTTCAAGCAGTTTTAGAACAATGTCCAAAATAGCCACTTGGGACCCAAAATGCAAAAAGATGTGGCTGAAAAAAGTTGCCACTGATTTTGAGGCTAACACTCTTCAAATAAAAAAGTAATTTTTGGAAGGTACATCCAAAAGTTCAAGGACCTTGATTAGAAATATTTTCATATTGAGATCCGCGCGTTCAAAAGATTAAAAACTGATACGGAAAATTTGTAGTCAAAATTTTCCCTATATTTCTAAAAAAAAACACAAAGAATAACCTACCACTTCTGCGAGTAGAGTCGTGAAAAATAATCTGACGAAATAAATCCAAACTATGCAAAGACATAGGTTATCTGACTTAAATTCGGTCATGCCTTAATTTCGACCACCAATTTAGGGTGTTAGAGAATTGGCTTATTTTTAATACACAAATAAACTAGTACAAAAGTAACTGGATAAATAGTGAATAAATGTTGAATCAAACTTTTTTATTCGTGTTATTCTGCATTCTCAACATCTTCATACAAAAAGTGATTTTTTTGTGATATTCTGGATTTTTACGTTGCGTTTAAACCGCATCAAATTTGGAAGAAAGCAATATATAACCTTAAAATAAGTTTTATTTAAAGGTGCGGTACGGAGTCAAACTTTTTATCTTCGATTTTGATAATTTATTGTAAAAACCTTACCCCTGCCCCCAATAACCCACAAAAATTTTTTCAACAAAATATCTCCAGTGGTTCAGGAGATATGATACCCCAAAAATGACGTTTTTCGACAATTCTGTACGTGAAAAATTGTGCAATGGGTATAACAATTTACGATACAAATTATACACTCAAAGAAAGCGGCTACTTTTTATTTTAATTTGAAACCTTGATTGTTAAAATTGGTGCAGTATTTGTCGAGGTATTGGGTTTCTCGTACAAAAAAACCCTTGATTTTTTTCGCTAAAAACACAAATTGAAGGAAAAAAGGTTGGGGAAACTCCACAAAATCACTGCCGTCGTTTGCTGTTTTTAACAAAAAATCGCGGTTTTTTGTACGAGAAACGCAATATCTCGACAAATACTGCACGAATTTTAACGATCAAGGTATCAAATTAAAGTAAAAAGTATCCGCTTTCTTTAAGTGTATAACTTGTAACGTAAATCGTTATACCCATTGAGCAATTTTTCACATACAAAATTGTCAAAAAACGCCATTTTTTGGGGGTCATAACTCGTGAACCACTGGAGATATTTTGTTGAAAAAAATTTTGTGGACTATTGTGGGCAGGGGTAACTTTTTTTTTTGAAAAACTATCAAAATCAAAGACAAAAAGTTTGACTCCGCACCGCATTTTTAAGGCTCAATATTGTCAAATTTCATGTTGTGATATTTTCTTCAAACGCACTTTGTAATGCGTTTAACTAACTGCGCAGTTTAAGATTCCGTTAATTTCGGCCGCCTTAAAATTCACGTTTAAAAACTCGTTTAACACAATTTGCACCATCATGCGTTTTGGTGGGGTAGCATAACCCATACTTTCTAGGTTGCATTAAATTTTAAATTTACCGAAATGAATTTCTCAAAAATAATATAGAAATACATTAAAAAAGTCAGGTTATTTTCTTGGCGGGGGGGATACAGTCAAATATTGAATATAGTAAATATCAGGTGACGTGCAAAATCACCATAAAAGTAATGTCTAATCACCATGGCAAAATTCACCATTTGTACTACGTTATGTAACGTAGTGCAAATTTACCATAACAATCAGAAATGCGTTTGCAAACTAAAATGTGTTAAAAAAACAGTTTTAATCATAAAAAAATTAAAAATGTTTTAATTTTTTCCTAAGCAAAGCCCTAAAATCAAGCTAAATTTTATCATGAGAAAAGTTTGTTTTATTTTTTAAGTGTCAAAATTTAATGGAAATATTGCAAACGCATATATTTATGGTTAATTTACACCGCCTTATGGTGATTTTGTAACGTTTATGGTGAGTTTGGATGGTGATTTTGTAACGTTTATGGTGAATTTGGCCTATGGTGAATTTGTCCACTGTGATTGTGTTTTTATACGGACCCAAAAATCAATGGGGTTTCCCCATCCAATCCACCACTTACCACAATATAGGGTATCAATGCTTCAAAAGGTTGTGTAAAGAAAATTAAAACACAGTAAAAATGTAAGGTTGTTTCCCTTGGCGGAGGGATGCAGTCATAAGAATTACGTAGTGAACACCAATGCGGGTTGGAATAATCCAACTTCCAATTGGCTAGGTTTGAAGTTTGAACTATCAATAAACCGATATGGGAATTTCTCAAAGATTATTGAAATGCAGTAAAAAAACTCAGGTTATTTTCTGGGCGGAAGAATGCAGTCAGATATAAAACATCAGAGATTTATCTCTAGTGTTTCATATCTGACTGAAAGTTATGATTATGTTTTTGTTTTTAATTTATAATAAAATTTTAAAATTATAAAATAATACAAAAAAAAATATTAATATGAAAATAAAAACATGGTTTTGTGAGGGTCCGATCTCCCCAACCTTGTCAAAATGACTACGCCTTAACTGATTGCACCACGGAATCTACGAAAATCACGTTCAAAAACACAATTAAATACTCCGTATTAAATCGAATCTATTTGGCTGATAAAGTCAGACTCTCGTGATTTGAGTAATTAGTTAATCGGGGTATTTTTTAATCCAACAAACAATTGTTGCAGCCACGTTGTGTTTACCTAATTATGAATTTGTGTCAATTAATTATACGTTTGTATTGACTAAACAATGCCTTTGCAATAAATTTTAAATAATAAAAAAATTTATAAATTTTAACCCTTAAAATACATAAAAAATTTACCTAATAAAAATTTAGCTTAATGATAAAAATTTAGCTTAATTTTAAGAATTTGCTTAGGCTTAAGAACAAATTAAAATAAAACAACGTTTCAGACACACATCATAATTTGCAAACTCATTTCTAAATTATATAGGCAATTAGCACTCTTTTTATGGTTAATTTGGCCATAACTAATTAACACAGCTTTCAGGGTAAATTTGCACATCGCCGCGGTGGCAATGCCACTGAAATAGGAAGCGGTCGTCTGAATCTAAACCCAACGCGTGGCAATCAATACCACTGAAGGCAATCCCACCTCAGTCTTAACTGGGCCTTAAAAGTGCGGTGCGGAGTCAAACTTTTTGTCTTCAAATTTGATAATTTTTTGTGAAAACCTTACCCCTGCCCCCAATAGCCCACAAAAATTTTTGAACAAAATATCTCCAGTTGTTTAGGGCTTATGACCCCCCAAAAATGGCGTTTTTTAACAATTCTGTACGTGAAAGATTGCTCAATGGGTATAACGATTTACGTTACAAATTATGCACTCAAAAAAATCGGCTACTTTCTACTTTAATTTGATACCTTGACCGTTAAGATTGGTTCAGTATTTGTCGAGATATTACGTTTCCCGTACAAAAAACCTGCGATTTTTCGGTAAAAACACCAAACGACACGACGGGAGCAATTTTATGAAGTTGCCCGACCTTTTTTTCCTTCACTTTGTGTTGTACAGATACAGAGTCTAACTTGTTGTCTTCGATTTCGACGATTCTTTGCGAAAACATTGCCCCTGCTCCTAATAATCGACTAAGTTTTTTTCATTAAAATATATTCAGTGGTTCAGGAGATAGGACCCTCCAAAAATGGCGTTTTTCCGGTGATTCTGTACTTGAAACATTGTTCAATGGGTATAAAAATTTAAGTTGCCAAAAAATTTACTCAAGGCAAAGCGGCAACAACTTTCTATTCTTTATACTTTGGGACGGTTGCACCATAACTACTTAAGTAATTGAACGCTACTTTAAGTAGCTGTGACTGGCTACTTAAAAAAAAAATCGGGTTGCACCATTTCAATAAAAAGAATGGAAATTTTTAGAACTGAAAACATAAGTAGGCTACTTAACGTTTATTCTCGTATTTTAACGTCTGTAAGTGACCCTTGCACAATAAAACAATTTAAATACATAATCAAAATAGATCAAACCAAAAACAAAAATGTACAATTCGAAAAAAGCCCGATAGATATTTTTGACGAAAATTTTTTTGACCGTTTCCGATTTAATAAAGAAATTTTTCAATATATACCAGGGGCCTATTTCATAAAAATTGCCTGTAATTAATTTACAGCTGTAAATTAATAAACGCATATTATTCTTTTAAAATTTTAATTAAAAAGTATATTAATAAAATTGCGTTTAGAATTTAAGAAATTATATGTCTGTAAATTCCGTAGATTCCACAGTTACGTACGTATTTTTTAATTAATAAAATAAGAAGAAATTAATTGCGTTTATTAATTTACAATTACAGAAAACTTTATGAAATAGGCCCCTGACTTGATTAAAGATTAAATTTAAATAAAATAATTTAAAAAATCGTCATTTAACTAACACCCGATAAGTACAAACAAATTGCTTTAGTTTTTCGCTTTTAGGCAACGGAAAGTTTTTGGAATTCAGTTGGAGGTTTGATAAAAGCATAAAAGTCAACCGTAAGTACGTCGGTTCGCGATGTGCCCGTTTGGTTCTCGAGAAAATTAAATGATTTTGTATTTTATTTTACAAATCCGGCTTAACATTAAAAGTAAAATTATTCGTTTACGAATGTGCAATGTGGGAGTATTGTATTATTACAATTAAGTTAGATAATAAAAAAGTATTACATTCGTAGATTCCAATTACAAAGATTCTTTGATATTACAGTAGCAAAGATTCCTTTAAATAGGCCCTTGGCAGAAGACACGATGTTCCCTAGCTCCGAGCACCGGAGTGGAGCTCCGCTCTTTAGAGCTCCGGAGGAACACATGGAGCTTCGGAGCTCCAGATCTCCTCTCTATTTTTGCAATCTTTTTATGTAAAATTAAAGAGCAATGCCATATAAATTATTTTGTAAGAAAATTTTTTTTTCAAATCTTATTAAAAACAAAAAAAAAGTCTTAGAAATGCAACTAAAATAATTTAAAACACCCAATAAATGAGAGATCTCCATTTTATTTCCTATGGTTGACTTATACCTGGCTGACGGCCAAAATTAGAATTTTATTTGCCTAAGCGCTAATTGGCTAAAAAGTGATTCTATACGTGATAACTCTTATAAAAATATTTAAGACTGAACAACTTTCGTTTGAATGGGAGGGTTTTGACCATCGTGAAAGAGTACAAAGTAGCCGCTTTCTTTGAGTCAATCTTTTGTAACTTAAATTTTTACAAACATTCAACAATTTTTTAAATAGTACAGAATCATAAGAAATCGAGATTTTTTGAAAGTCATATCTCCTGAACCACTGAAGATATTTTGAAGAATAAACCTTTGTGCGCTATTGGGGAGGGGTAAGGTTTTTATAAAAAATCATTAAAATAGAAGACAAAAGTTGACTCTGTTTTGTACCGCAACTTAGGGGTGCGGCACAAATAAGGTAAAAAAATTATATTAACAAATAATATACTAATAATATAGAGCAAATTATCATCTTAGTCTACATTGTCCCTTAATTATGTATAAACTAAGGACAAATTATGAAAAACGGGATTCTTCAACAAAGTTCTGTTCAAATAGCTTTACCATAAGTAAATGTGACATGGTAAAAACAAAAATATAACAAAAAATGTGCAACTCCTGAAAATTAAGACAGCGTATGTTATAATGGAAAACTGTCAGAATAGGCAATTGTAAAAACATACCTCTGATATAATAAAGGCTTGTAAAGGTAAGCGGGTTAAAAGCGGATATAAAAAAATCCCCAAAAAAATTTTTAACTAAAACATTATAAAATGGTTAACTACAATAAAATCTAAAAATTGAAGGTACCATACCATAGAATAAACTGAATAATATATAATTAATCAATTAACAAAACTTAAAATTTTACTCTTTATTTTACCGAAAGCACACATATTTGAGTTAGTGTTGTAAAGCACGTCAGAATTTTTAAGGACCTTGAAATTGTCCAATATTATTTGTGATCACGTCATATACGTTTTTTTTTCGTGGGAATGAGGGAATAATTGTGGGAGGAGGAGTAGGTGACAAATGACTTATTAGACAAATGCGGGCGTCCTTTTTCAAACAAAGCCGCGCGCGGCGTTACTATATAGATTTCGTTTAGAACACACTGCTATTTTTTGAACAGTATTCCTTTATTTTGCGACTCTTGTTCGAATGATGAGAGCTTGTTTTGCCATTTTTTTAACATAACAAATAATCGCTGTATTTAAGGAATGGCTCCAAATCGTTCTACTTCCAAAGCAAAGTTGGAAATTTTTTTCAATAATATATTTTTTTGATAATAATAAGAAAAAAGACCATAGACAAATCAAGCCTTACTAAATTTACCCACGTTTTCTGTTATTTCTCTTTTCTGGCATGGAGTTTGCATGGACTTTGAGTAATTTGTTTCATTGTAATTTTTTTTTTAATTTGCCGCGTCCGTCATGAATAATTAATATAATAATAAAGAATTTCAAAATTATGTTTTTTGTTTGCAACATTGATTGTGGATGACGAGCAAAATCCGATAAAAGTTGCATCAAATCCCCATGATTAAGTTCCCCGAAACAGTTTTATTCTTATGAAAATGAAAAATGCGTCTGCAAAGTAAAATTAGTTTTAGAAACCTGGTTTTAATTATAAAAACATTAAAAAAATGTTTTATTTTTTCTTAACCTTAAGTAAGTTCTTAAAATCAAGCTAAAATTTATTATGATAAATTTTATTTTTGTATTTTCCAAGTGTTAAGATTTGAAAGAAGTATTAAAAATGCATTATTTTTATGGAGAATAATTAATACTGATTTATGGGGTACTTGTAATGTTTATAGGGATTTTGACCTAGGGTATGGGGAATTTTTCCATTGGGTTTTTATACGGACCTTGAACAAAAACAGAGGATCCGCACAAAAACTCTATAAACAAAATCTCCATAGGCCCAAATCCCCCTTACAGTAAAAATTTCTCATAAACTAGTGTTAATTCCCCATAAATATAGTGCGTTTGCATTATTTCGTTAAAATTTTTACACTTGCAAAATACTAATAAAATTTATCCTGATAAAGTTTAGCTTGATTTTAAGGTTTTGCGTATGCTTTGGAAACAATAAAAACATTTTTAAAGCTTTATAAATATAACTCTAAAACAAATGGAATAGCAAAAAATATAAAATTTAATTTGTTTGTTCGAAAAATATTTTTTTAAAAAAAATTTACTGCAACTATTTACACAAATATACAATTTCTAATAGAAATTTAAAAAAAAGCTTATGAATTTTTTAATTAAATTAATTGCTCTAAATTATGTTTTTTACATCTTCATTTATCGTTAAATGGAATTTTTTTATCTTATACCCCCGGAAAATTTCGGGATAGATGTATTCGGGGTATACACTGGGTTTGTTAATCTCGGCCCTTATCATTTGCCACATCCCGCTGGCGAATTTCAACAAGGAGTGTATTAAAACTTATGGTTAATTTTAACCTAAAAGTGATGGTGAAATGGGTCGTATATTTGCTTTGCGTTCCCAGTAATTATTCTATTCCTGCGTTAAAATACCTTTAGTAAAAAAAAACATTCAACAAATGAGATTCTGATAAAAATACCGTCGGGTAATTTCTCATTCGGACTAATTGACCATTGATCAATTTAGCTTGATTCTTAGGTTTTGCTTAGGTTCAGGAAGGTAAAAGTTCCATACGTGTACCAAAATTCGATTTGACCGATCTAACAGTAAATACAAGCTGTGAAACATTTTTATAGCCTAAATAGAACACGTAAACCTCATTTTTGTGGTTATTTTTGAGATTTAAGCTATTCGTAAAAACTTATGAGCCAATTTATACCCAAAAAATGGCCTTTTTCAGCATGTGCAATTTATGATGTTAAGGAAAAAAATTAACAAACCAACAAACTAAATTAAAAACAATGTTTTAACAATGCTAAAAATCTGAAGAACTCAAAAATTAAAAAAAAAACACAAAAAATTCGAAAGTCGCATGGATCACCAAAAACATGGACAAAAAAAATTTGTTTGACTTTAAACGCTAATTTAAACTTAGTTTTTCACCGATTTATTGTTCCTAAGCCTAAGCAAACCCTAAAAAAAGAATTTTTTATTAAAATAAGTTGTTTTTCAAAAATGTTAATTTTTTTCACAGCTAAAATTTTGTAGGTATTTGAACGGTTACTATAAAAAATTGGAAGTTACCATAAAAAAAATAAAAGTACATTTGTAACTGCTAGTCACTTGGTAATAATAAAAGAATAATATTAATTTGATTAAATGCTTAATAAAAAAATTTTCTTAACAACCACGTTATGACCCTGAGATTTTTAATAGTGTGAATCTAGCTCCAAACTTTGGAAATTCAGATTATGCTGTAATATGTGGTGAAATTAATTTAAGTTTGTATGAAAAAAATCATACTTCAAACCTTTTGGTACCGGATTTTAAAAATACTGACTATCAAAGCATAGCTATGTTTCTCTCATCTCAAAACTGGGATTTTAATTTTCAAAATCTAAATACAGTTGAAGAATACTGGGATAAATTTATAAAAATAATTACTGATATTATACTTATACATGTGCCATTAATAAAAAAATATGAAATAAGTACTAAGAAAAAATGTCGTTACCCTAAATTCATACATAAACTTCAAAACAAAAAGAAACATTTGTGGAAAACTAGACATAATAACTTAAATTTCTCAAAACAATATAAAGAAAGTTCAAAAAAATATACAAAATGCGTTAGTAAATTTAATTCAGATAGAGAAACAGAAGTACTTAGATCAAATGATATTGGTCATTTTTATAAATTTATCAACAAAAGAATTAAACCTAAGGAAAATATACCCCCCATAAAATGCGCTGATGGAAGTTTTGCCACTGAAGATGTGCAAAAAGTAAAAATCTTTGGTGAGTATTTTAGCTCAAATTTCACTAAAGATGACAAAAATCTCCCTTATTTTGAACCCTTAAATAACCACATACTTGAAAACATTAATTTTACAGTTAGAGATGTTTTAAAATTTTTAAAAAAACTACCAAATAAATTGTCACGTACTCCTGATGGCATACCTGCACTGTTTTTAAAACGCTTAGCTAAAGTCATTGCAGAACCACTTTCAAAAATTTTTCAAAAATCTTTTAACACCAGTTCACTTCCACAAGACTGGAAAACTGCCTTTACCACACCAGTTTATAAAAAACTTACTAAATCTGAAAAGGAAAATTACCGTCCAATCTCACTGACTTGTTATTGTTGTAAAATCATGGAACAAATTGTAAAGTATGAGCTTACTATCTTTTTCCAAAACATATTATCTCACCTTCAGCATGGTTTTAAAGATAAAAGCTCAACAACTACACAACTCCTTGATTCTTACAACGATTGGACTACAGCTGTTAATGACAAAAAATCTGTTGACATAATATATCTGGACTTTGCAAAAGCTTTTGATACTGTGTCACATCAAAAACTTTTGTATAAACTAAATAAATATGGGATTTCTGGAAAGCTGCTAAATTGGATAGAAGCTTTTCTAACAAATAGAGAAATGAAAATAATAATAAATGATACTATTTCCGATTCTTACCCAGTTAGTAGCTCGGTACCACAGGGTTCTGTTTTAGGACCATTCCTTTTTTTAATATATATTAATGATATTGTCAATTGTGTACAAAACTCTGAGATTAGGCTTTTTGCAGATGATGCAAAAGTCTATTCTAGTTATTCAGAGATATCTGACAATAGAATTAAATTACAAGATGATCTGAATAGAATTGCTAAATGGGCTTTCGACTGGCAACTATGTCTGTCTGAAAATAAATGTGAAGTTCTACATATAAATAATAAAAAATATGAAAACCAAACGGATTATTACTTAAATAATAAGAAATTGCCTAAAACTAAATTAGTAAAGGATCTAGGGGTATACATAAATAACAACCTTAAATTTTCAATACATTGTCAGAAAATAGCTGGTAAAGCTTTAAAAACAACTAATTTAATTTTTAGATGTTTTAAATCAAAATCAATTAAAAATTATCTCACTGCCTATAAAAGTTTTGTCCGCCCAGTCTTAGAATATGCCAGTCCTGTTTGGAATCCTTACATGAATAAAGATAAATATATTTTAGAAAAAGTCCAAAGAAAATTTACTAAAAGATTATTTAAAAGATGTAATATGTTTGATAATGGATATAACAATAGATTAAGCACACTCCAATTGAAGACTTTAGAAGAACGTAGAGATAAAATAGATTTAATTGAAACATTCAAAATAATAAATGGTTTGGTAAATTTAAATCCAGATAAATATTTTATGATAAATGAAAATCCAACTAGGGGGCATTCAAAAAAGATCAAAATTAAACATTGTAAGCTAAATTGCAAAAAATACAGTTTCTTTAATAGAGTCACAAATAAATGGAATTTGCTAAGTGAAGCACAAGTATGTGCCAAAACATTGTATCAATTTAAAAAATCCTTATAGCAGTGGTAAACTTGTAATAGATTACTAAATGACTAAAAGAAGAGCTTTATAATTTAAAGCCTTTAGTCATTCTTTTCTAGAGAGCCAGGTCTGCCTTTGTAATACTTTTTATGTATATTATGTAATTTTTTTCTCTCGGTGTTTGTTATTGTAACTCAACTGGGTTGCATTAACACTGTATTTAGTAACACTAATTAAAAACATTTGTGTTTTTTTTTTATCATGTTCTAATGTACTCTAGAAAATAAATCTTTAATCTAAATCTTTAAATAAGATGCTGATGCGATTGTTTTAAAATTTACTTTAATACAACTACCCACTACGTTAAAATACCATTAACTAAGTTATATACCCATTCGGAAAGAGTTAAAACATGGTTAATTCATCAGCTCATCACACCCGGACATATTCGGCAAATGCAGAAAATGAACAACTGCGGGCCAGAGTAAACGAATTGGAGGCTGAGCGAAATGACCTTCTGACCCGTGTTGAAAAATTAGAAGCTGCTATAAAGACCTCGGGTGGCATTGATGAAGGTACTATTGCTAAGATTTGCTCCAGGGTTATTCAAGACCTTCTACCATGGATGGAGGAGCGCGTGAAAAAGGCTGAAATACAGCGAGAGCATTGTACTGTTGCTGTAGTTGCTGGTCTACAAGAATCAAAGACCAAACAAGAGGAGATGGAAAAAGCTCAAAATCTTGTGGAGGAAGCAATCAATAACTATGGTGATAATGAAAATCACACCGTTATTGACTGCTTCCGCATTGGCAAACCTGATCCTAAAAGACCCAGATTGCTTAAAATTCAGTTCCTTAACAACAAGATCCGTAATCGGTTTGTTCGAACCAACGGTAAATTGAGAAAAACAGAACTGTACAAGAACGTATATGTGAGGCCATCCCTTAGTAGTGAACAGCGCAAAGATCAGATGGCGCTTTTAGCCAAGGCAAGAGAATTACGCAGTGAAGAACACAAAATCTTTGTTAGATACACAGACTCAGGGGACCCTTACCTATTTGATCAACAAAAACAGTGCATTGTGGAAATCGAAAGCTCAGAGAAAATCTCTAAATAGGAAAAAACGCAACCCAGTTGCAATTTAGTAACTTCAAAAATAAGTGTACAAGATATAAAACCAGATTCTCTTAAATTTAAATGTAAATCAAATTTTCTTAAATTTATAACACTAAATGCAAGATCTCTTTTAAATTGTCTAGATGAATTTGAGCTTTTGATTTCTGGAGCTGATATTAATTATGGATCGCCCAATGTGATTTTTGTTCAGGAGACCTGGCTCGACGAATCCATCCCAAATCAACTAATAATTAAAAACCATGGTTACAATGTTGTGAGAAAGGACAGACCTTATGGAAAGGGTGGGGGTGTCCTACTCCTTATAGACAAAAGAATTAAATACAGTGAAGTCATAGTACATCAAAAATACCTAAATTTAGAGTTATTAATTGTTGATCTTATTATTTTAAGTAACAAAATCCGTTTAATTAATGTATACAGACCCCCTAACATAAAAACTGAGGATGATTTATTATTGTTAGATTTTGTAAAATGTCACATAAATGATCATACTGATACATCAGTACTAGTTGGGGACATAAATTTACCAGGTATAAGGTGGGACTCTGACACATTGCTTAGCAACTCCCAAAATGAAACTAAATACTATACAACATTTATGACACTAGGACTTTCTCAAATGGTTCCTGAACCTTCTCGCGGTAAAAATTTTCTAGATTTAATATTAACCAATGACCCTGAGATTTTTAATAGTGTGAATCTAGCTCCAAACTTTGGAAATTCAGATCATGCTGTAATATGTGGTGAAATTAATTTAAGTTTGTATGAAAAAAATCATACTTCAAACCTTTTGGTACCGGATTTTAAAAATGCTGACTATCAAAGCATAGCTATGTTTCTCTCATCTCAAAACTGGGATTTTAATTTTCAAAATCTAAATACAGTTGAAGAATACTGGGATAAATTTATAAAAATAATTACTGATATTATACTTATACATGTGCCATTAATAAAAAAATATGAAATAAGTACTAAGAAAAAATGTCGTTACCCTAAATTCATACATAAACTTCAAAACAAAAAGAAACATTTGTGGAAAACTAGACATAATAAC
>JASAMX010022954.1:0-12228 GCA_030248175.1 Microlaimidae sp. YZB2_3 | reverse complement strand
TTCTTCGTTCAGTTACGTATTGCTTATTGTTTTTTTCTTCTGGACTGGAGTACATTTTACCCATTTCGTTTTGCGGTTTTGAAAGAAAAATAGGTAAAAAACGCTAATTTTAGGTCAGAAGCCCTCCCACTTCTAAGTGGGAGGGGAGAAACGGTAGGTAAACCCTCCATCTCAGAATTTTGTGGAGGGGGTTAATCCTCCCCGACCCCTCCCACCGTACCCATTACGCTCTGTTTTTCTGACTGGACTGATTATGGACGCTTAATTCAAACCTATTTCGTCTATCAAATCTATTGTAAATACAATGTTAACGTTTGTAGTAGTGATGTTTTTACCATTTAATATTATGCTCCGGATCTCCGCCCACTGAAGCGGAGGGAGTCCCGGAACTCCACCTCTTAATTAAGCGATTTGAAGTTTATTTAAGCTTGAAATACATTTCAAACTACTGTACCCATAGATAAGAAAGGGGGGCAGGGTGAGGTCCATACCCCTTAGCCTTAAAATTTTGCACCCCCCTAGACAAAAATCTAGGCACCCTCCTTCCCTCAAATTTCACAATTTTTTACCTCTGACCCCCTCTACAATTTGAAATCTGACCCCTCATCCCGTCTCGGGAAAATTTTAGGTACTTTTTTTATACTAAATTTTCTTCCAAAAACGTGAATTTTCATCACATATTCATGCTTTTACATTCTTTTTATACATGAATATGGCTTTTTATTCAATAAAATGTAGTATTAACCTGTAAAAAGAACAATTATTAAAGTTATTATGGTTTAAAACTGTTTTGCTTTGGACACCGGACCCCACCTGACTCCCCTCTAGATTTCAAAATTTCGCACCCCGGGTCGACCCCCCTAAAAAGCTAGAGGGGGTCCGGACCCCCCTGGGACCCCCCTCCTAGATTTCAAAATTCGATTTACCCCGGGTAACCACCCCCCCCCTAGCTTCCCCGACCGTGCTCACCTATGACTGTACCTGTATTTGTACGACTATTTTTATTGTTTAATATAAGTTTTGGAAAAATTCTAGTTTACAAAAAAAATTTTTAACAAAATAATAATACACCATCACTCTTTAATTCATTCATGAATTTAGTGGGAAAATGGGGAGCTCTGGGGGATGCTCCAGAGCTTCTAAAAACGTAGCTCCGCTCCGAAGAACATCGCTAGTATGTCGGGTAATAAAAAGTCCAAACAAAAAACAATCAAAAAAAAACCACAACAGTACAAAATAACTAGCTATAAAAAATGCTCAAATAATAGAGCAGGAAAACAAAAAAAAAACCACAATAAAAGTACCCTACCCAACAAACGTTGGCCGCCACCCGCGGTTCCTGCTGAAGGCCTTGGGAGAGAGCGGGGAGGAGGGGGTTCAAAATTTCCGGTAGCACCACGACTTCTTGACAAGCGTCACAAACTCTAAAATTAGACTTTTCTTCAAACAGTCTTTCATTATTTTTTACAAAAATCTTTCTATTTAAATTAGGAATGTGCTAGGGTAGGGTGTCATTTTTTGTCATCCGCTGATGAGGATTTTTGAAAACAGGAATCCGCGGATGTTGATATGAATGTCTATTGAATTTATTCTTACAATTAATTAATTTAATTTTTTGAGTGCCCTTTACCCATATTGTTTTTTTTATTCAGAAGGAAAAATAGATGTTAATTCCAGGCAAAAAAACAATCTATTACAGTTTGATTTCTTTAATTGTAAAACACTCATTTAGACTTCAAAGCTTTGACTTAGAAAAGGCCAAAAATCTATTTAAAAAATTAGGTAACTTTAGAGAAAAAAAAACGATATAAAAATACGCGGTTATGAGTTTTAAAATTGGGGATGCAGTTGAAAAATCTGCGGATGTGGATGTCAAAAATAGTTCGAATGTCCGCGGATGTGGAGGCGAATATTAAGCATATCCCAAACTTCAAAACCGAACAAATTTCTGTTGTTGTCTTCCAGCACTAAAAAATTTCAAATCAGTGCGGCCCTGACTCATTACAACGAAAGAATTATCAGTGAAATCCAGCCACTTTTCATGTCACAAATTTTTAGCTAAATTTCCACAAACAATCCACTTTTCATTGTCAGGTAAAACTAGCACATTAACAAGAGTACTTAGTGCCAACTGCTAATGCAAACCCACCTTCCTATACACCAGGCGACTGTGTCTCTGACCACTGTTTGCGAGTCGTTCATCAGGGTGATCAACGTGGGAAGGGCCTGAAGAACCAAGGGCTTCAATTTCTCTGGATCCGGACCGTCTAGGACGGAACCTAAACAAAAATAAAAACAATAAAATACACAAAGAATTGTCATATTTTACTCGCAACGGCAGAGTATAATGAGAAAAAAAAAACACATTCTCAATAATATCAAAAACGTCTAATAGCACTTACCGAAAGCCATAACGGCAGCGTCCCGGTATTTCCAGTCCTGGTTGCTAATGTTTGTGGTGATGAATGGGAGAGTGTACTGGACCACTTCGTCGCCCACGCACTGGGCCATCAGCATGAGGCACACGCCAGCCGCCTTGGCCGGGTTCCACTCGTCTTCGTCCTCCCCTTCCTCCTTAAAAACGTTAATATGATGTTTCAAAATTATGACGCCCTGGCTCTATACAAATTATGAAGCGCACGCCAGCTATAGGTGAGAACGGTCCCGGCAACTAGGGGGGTGGTTACTTGGGGTAACTCGAATTTTGAATTCTAGGAGGGGGGTCCGGACCCCCCTAGCTTTTTAGGAGGGGTCGGGTCGGGGTGCTAAATTTTGAAATATAGAGGGGTGTCAGGTGGGGTCCGGTGTCCAAAGCAAAACAGTTTTAAACCATAATAACTTTAATAATTGTTCTTTTTATAGGATAATACATTTTATTAAATAAAAAGCGATATTCTGGTGTAAAACGGGGGTAAAAACATGAATACGTGTTAAAAATTCACGTTTTTTGAAAGAAAATTTAGTATAAAAAAAGTACCTAAAATTTTCTTGAAGGGAGAGGGGGGCTTAGACTTTAAATTCTGGAGGGATGTCAGGGGTAAAAAATTCGAAAATTTGGGGCAGGTGGGGGGCTGGATTTTCGTTTGGGGGGGAAGTCCCAAAATTTCGAGTCTAGGGGGGGTAAACCGGACCCCACCCTGCACCCCCCCTTTCTCACCTATGACGCCAGCAGCCGCCTTGGCCGGGTTTCAGTCGTCTTCTCCTTCCTCCTACAACACGTTAATTATATTGAAACAAGATGTTTCCAAAATGCGACGTATTATAAATTGCAACACGTTAAATTAATTTGGGTATTGGGCCATTCCTCTCAGTTTTGTTAAGTCTTTATAAAAAGTCGCCATAGGTGAGAAAGGGCCGGCTAATCTGAATGGTGAATACTAAATTGATAATTTACCTGTTTAGCGAGCGCTTCTGTCACAATGGGGATTAGATGCTGCATGGCGCCTTTGGCGTAGTGCTTGCTCACGTGCGTTGGAGGTCGACCTTCCATTTCCGCCTAAAATTAAAAAAAAAAGATTTTTTTCACTGAATCGTAAAATTTACTTTCGTTAAAACAGAAAACACAAATTTTTTAATGAGTTCTAATGAAATGAATTAACATAAAAAATATAAAAATTTTGGGGTTTCGACCTAACATTACTGTTGTATTTTTTCTTTAAAAACTCAAAAAAGACATATAGGTAAAAACAGTCCAAAAAAACTATGCGGTAGAATGTGTTCTTCTGTGTTTTTTTTACTTATATCGTTTTTGATTTGGGAGTGTATTTCACTCATATCGTTTTTTAATAAAAAAAAGTAGAAAAACGCTAATTTTATGGTAATTTTTAGCTTTTATTGTTAAAAGACTCATTTAGATCCGAAAAGCTTTAAAAAAATAAAATAAAATCCGCAGATGTTGGGCACATCCCTAATTCTTTTTAGCAAAAACATTTTACAAGTTAGTAATTACTTCTTCAGCTTCAACGGACAAGTCAATTTCTTCTTCGCAGACGTTTGACCAGAATTCAATTCCTTGCAATTGTACTTCGGGCTCTTGGCTACGCATTGCATCAACGCTGATCTATAAAACAATCCAAAAAAAGTAAACCAAAGTCAAGATGTTCTATTATATTTTCCAATATTTTTAATTCAATATCCTTATTAATAATTTTTAAAACTACTTTTTATTGCGTTTCTGCTTTTTTTATATCTACACTTACCGGAAATAACGCTGCTCCCATGTAGTGTTCCATGTATTCGTAATACAAGGACATAATCTTCACTAGACACTGCAGCGCGGCAACTTTAACGTAAATATCCTGGGACTGTGTTGCTTCGCAAACCACTTGCATTATGACGTGCCTTTCATTCTAAAATATTTATAACAAATCTAAACTAAAGTGTGACGTTTAGAAATATGAGGCCGAATAAATCGAGTTTTTGAAAGAAGGAATGCGAAACAATTTTAGCTTTTTTTTGACTGAAAAATGAGCTATACATGACTTGAACTTGTAATCTCCAGTCTCAGTACTTTATTGACTGACGTGCTGCGTTACACCATCGCTGACACTGACAGTGTTACATTACCACTCATATTTATAAGGCGTCGTATTTCTGAAACATTGACACAACGGGGGTTGTGACAATAGTATGTAACGGTACGGTTGATTCAATTCAAAAGATAATTATATCATTGTATAACCATACATAGGCAAGTTGGTCCGGAGTGGGGGGAGGGGGTTTAAACCCCAAATTAGGAGGGGAGGTTAAAATCCGAGAAATGCAAAATTAAATACCCATATCGTTTTTTTTACGGAGTGCATTTTACCCATATCGTTTTTAGATTTTAAAGAAAAAAAGGTAAAAAACACTAATTTTAGGTCAACAGCCTATTTTATTGCATTTTTGAGCTTTTTATTGTTTAAAACGTTCATTTTGACCTCAAAATTTAAGTTTAGAAGCAGTTAGAAGTCATTTTAAAGATAATTTTTTTCTTACAGATAATTTTTTTTCTTTATTTTTTTCAAAATTAGAGAGTTAACATTTTCTCCTTCCCCCACTTCTTAGTGGGGGGGGGGTTAAATAAACCCCCTTCTCAAAATTTGGGGAGGAGGGTAAACCCCCCTGTGCCCATGTATGTGTATAAGTATAACTAAAATTAAATTCTATACATTACAATATTGTTTTGTATAAATCAACTGTACTAGAAGCGAGATATTTTTATTTTGAGCGAAAAACAGCAACGCTCTTTACCAAAGATTAATCTTAAAAAAAGTAAAATAATTTTACGTCATAAAAATTTAATTTTAAAAAATAAACAAAATTACGTCATTTTCAAAGTTACTCCTGGTGAATTCCAACGAATTTGCTAGCGCTTTAGTAGCTGCTAATCTGACTTGGTTCGAGGCTTCTTGTTTTTTCATCCCATGCACGATTGCGGTTAAAATTTCATTAGATTGAGCGCCTAATACCACTGGACTCTAAATTTTTATAAAAATCAAAAACTTAAACATTTAAAATATTCTGGACGCACTGATGATTATGTAATTATTGCGTAATAAATATACATACCCGTGAAAATTAAATTTTTGAAAGGTATAACATCCTTTATTAGATCCTACCTATTTATTGTAATAAGGAGGCATAAGAATATGGGGCAGACGTAAAAATACTATAATTAAACGATTTTTTTTCCAAATCAAAAATTGTTTGATGCATTTTCGCCACCTATTATTTCCGTACCTAATAGATTACTGTTTTTCCTCTATCATAGTCAAATAACATAAACTAACTAACTAACCTCACAAGCTCTCCGCACTCATCTTTGTTAAACACATTTCTAAAGCTTTAATGAAGCTATGTTATATTGATAGTTTTTGGTTTTTTCAAATCAATCAATAAATTCAATAATTACGACGGATACACAGACACTACCGCCGCCGGGCTGTCAATCATATTATAATTATTATTATACAATATCAATATCCCATATTAACATTCTAATATCATTTTCGCTTTACTACTTACAATTTCTTGACAAATATATCCTAACGCTTCCAGAGAGGACTCTTTGAGGTTCTCCGTGCTATCCGCCCGCGTCACGTTGGTCATGAGGCAGGAAATGCTGTCCGTCCATTGGCCGGTCGGGAGTTCTGCGCAGGCGATACTCGCCACGCACTGCGCAGCCGTAGACGGACGCCAAGTTTCTGTGCCCAGACTTTCCAATACCTGAAAGGTAAAGGACAATTTTTACATAACATTACATTCAAACCATACATGGACATAGGGTGGTTAATTCCCCCCAATTTTGAAATGGCGAGTTTAGCCCATTGCCCCCTCCCTCCAGAAGTGGGGGAGAAAAGGTTAACCCCCCAATTTCGGAAAAATTAAGAAAAAAATATCTTTGAAATTGACTTTTTATTGCCTCCAAACTTAAGTTTTAAGGTTAAAATGAATGTTTTAAGCAATAAAAAGCTCAAAAGCGCAATTGACAGAGCTTTTTAACCTAAACATAGCGTTCTTTATGGGTAAAATTCACTACAAAAAAATATGGGTAAAATGTATTTCTCGAATTTTAATCCCTTTCCCTATATCCGGGTTTAACACCACCACCCTCTCTGGACCAACTTCCAGTGGCGTGCCCAGGGGGGCGGGAGGGGCCGCCCCCGAAATCCAGTGAAACCGGATTTTTTCGTAAGGGACCCTTACGTTTTTTTGAATTTTGAAGAGAATTTTTTTTTCTTTTAATATTGATACAGAAACTTTCCTGATGCCTTCCAAAAGCATATTAATAGTCAAAAAACCAAATTTTTCCCGCTTTGCGGGTAGTTCAATTTGACAGTTTATCTCAGTTTTTCGATTTCAAATCGATTATGCCGTTCAATAATTAAGGCATACATATTAAATCAAACTACTATAAACACTATTAACCATACATGGGCAAGTTGGTCCGGAGTGGGGGGGTTAAACCCCAAATTAGGGGGGGGGGGGTTAAAATCCGAGAAACGCAAAATACCCATATCGTTTTTTTTTTCTGGAGTGCATTTTACCCATATCGTTTTTCGATTTTGAAGGGAAAATAGGTTAAAAACACTAATTTTAGGTCAAAAAGCTTTTTTTATTGCATTTTTGAGCTTTTTATTGCTTAAAACATTCATTTTGACCTCAAAACTTAAGTTTGGAGGCAGTTAGAAGTCATTTTAAAGACATTTTTTTTCTTCATTTTTCCAAAATTGGGGGGGTTAACTTTTTCTCCCCCCCCCCCACTTCTGAGTGGGGGGGGGGGTTAAACCCCCCTTCTCAGAATTTTGGGGGGTTAATCCCCCCAACCCCCCCCCCCGTGCCCATGTATGCTATTAACCTTTTATTAACGTTTTAAACACATGTTTTAAACCTAGAAGTATAAAAAACCTTAAATTTTTGTAATAAACATCATATGGAATTAAAATTTCTAGTGTATTTTAACGCCCCAAATTAAATATTTTCTCCCCCGGAGGGCATTCTGCCCTCCGAACCCCCCTAACAAGGGGCTCTGCCCCTTGACCCCGCTAAGGGGCTCTCGCCCCCAGACCGCCCCCCCCCCGAAATAAAATCCTGGGCACGCCACTGCAACTTGCCAAGACCAAAAACACTGAAACACACCCTAAAGTCAAAGTAGGGCTCAATTGCCGAAAGCTTCTATCACTCACCATACATGGGCAAGGGGGGTTGGCCTGGGAGTTAACCCCTCCCCCAAAATTCTGAGATGGGGGTTTAACTTTAAACCCCCCCACTCAGAAGTGGGGGGAGAAAATGTTAACAACGTCCCATCCCACCCAATTTTGGAAAACTGAAAAAAAACACTTTAAAATGACTTTTAACTGCCTCCAAACTTAAGTTTATAGGTCAAAAATGAATGTTTTAAGCAATGAAAAGCTCAAAAATGCAATAAAAAGGGTTTTTTACCCCTAAAATTAGCGGTTTTTTTTACCTATTTTTCCTTCAAAATCGAGAAACGATGTGGGAAAAATGCACTCTAAAAAAACCATAGGGGTAAAATGTGTTTCTCGGATTTTACCTTCCCCCTCTAATTTGGGGTTTAAGGTTTAACCCCCCCCTTAACTCCGGCCCAACCTGACCTGCCCATGTATGTCTATCACTCTAGTTTGA
The DNA here is from genome assembly GCA_030248175.1 of Microlaimidae sp. YZB2_3. NCBI lineage: Eukaryota > Metazoa > Nematoda > Chromadorea > Desmodorida > Microlaimidae > Microlaimidae sp. YZB2_3. Next base: position 4,101 of record JASAMX010022954.1, on the reverse strand, counting down.
CAGGAAAACAAATTAACAACAATATTTACACCTATTTCAAAAATAAAACAATTAAACAACTTCAGTCAAACTCTCTTCTAAGAACCCACCCACCGGAAATCCACCACTCTGAACTACAAAACTACCCAGATCAGTCAGGTCTACCCTGGCCCAACTTTGCTCCGGCTACTGTCACAAACTCCTATCTTGCCAAAATAAATTCAATAGCAGAATGAAAAATTTATGCCCAGACTGCAATCAAGGACCTACACATCTTCAACAGCCTCCAACATCCTACAGCTCTTTCCACCTTAGATCTCTGGGAACTACCAAACGGTGTATATAACATTCCTCGACTGGACACTATAGCCTGGCCTTGGTCATAACAACAACAACCAACTTGCCCATGTACAAACCTGTGCACTGCCCCCCCGGGGGTTAAAACGGGGGGGGGCAATTCCAAAATGGGGGGCAACTTTTTTGAAATGGGGGGCGGGCAATAAAACGGGGCGCAAGCAGGGGGAAAGAAAAAAAAGGGAAAAAAAGAGAAAAAAAGAAGGGAAAAAGGACAAAAAAAAGCGAAAATAAGGTAAAAATAGGTATTAATAGTATTAATCTATAAAAAAAAAACAATTATTAAAGTTATTATGGTTTAAAACTGTTTTGCTTTGGACACCGGACCCCACCTGACCGCTGACCCCCTCTCTAGATTTCAAAACTTCGCACCCCAACGCCCCCCTTTAGCTGCCAAAACCGTCTTACCTATGCTTGCATACCTGAATTTTTTTAAATTAAAAATTAATAATGTACCTTTTTTTATTATTGCTCAAATTAGAATCCTTGATAGATCTGTTATCTGATCAATAAAAGGGGGCAACAAAATAAACCAGAAAATAAAACCTCACAAAATACAAAAAGCTTACATTTTTCTTAATATACGCCCGGTCTTCCTCGGGCAGGGTGAGCCATCGCTGCAAGTGTAAAACTTTGATCTCGTCGTCTTTGGCAGCCAGGACATTTTTTAGCTGGAGACCGGCTGCCTGGCGCACGAAATCCTGCCCGTCGCCGGATCGCAGGATTTCCGACAGCTGCTTAACGAATTCCGGCTTAAAAAAAAACAAACATATCGTCATTAATATGTTATATCGTCGTTATATTATCATTACACGTATTATTATATTTATATGTACCGGTATGCAGACCTGTGACCTGCCCCCCCCCCTAGGGTTTTATTGGGGGGGGAATTTCGAAATGGGGGGCACGGGAGGCAACTTTTTTGAAACGGGGAAGCATCAGAGGTGAGACAAAACTGCAAAAATCGGAATGCATGCGTACAAATAGGGATACGAAAATGGCAGACCTGTGCTCTGCCCCCCCCTCTCCGGGGTTTTATTGGGAGGAGGGCAATTCCAAAAACGGGGGGCGGCAACTTTTTAAGCGCGGGGCAATAAAACGGGAGGCAAGCAAAGGGGGGGGAAGAAAAAAAAAAAAAAGAGAAACAAAGGAGAAAAAAGAAGCAAAACGGGAAAAAAAGACAAAAAAGCGAAAATAAGGTAAAACTAGGTCTAAAATGGCTTAAAATATCAGTTTGGGGTACTTTTTAATTTTTCCGCGGGGAGGGGGGAAATTCCAAAACGGGGGCGGGACAACTTTTTTAAAACGGTGTGGGGGGCAAGCAGGGGAGAAAAAAAAGGAGAAAAAGAAGGGAAAAAGGACAAAAAAAGCGAAAATAAGGTAAAAATAGGTCTATAAATGGCTTGAAATCCATTGAAATGGCTAAAAACTACAAAAAATGGGCGATGATGGCGATGATGGCGATGATAATTTTAGGGTACTTTTTCATTTTTGGGTGTGGGGGGGCAATAAAACGGGGGGGGGAATCCTCCAATAAAGGGGAAAAGGGCGGCATTTCCAGACTGTGCACATATCTGTAATATATCAACGTTTTAAGTCGATTTTACATTAATTTTATACTTACTGTGACTCTATTATGTTGCAACAACGACGATATACCGCGGGTATTAACGATATATAATGATGATCATCAGACCTGTGCACGGCCTGAAAAACTGCTCCCCCCGGGAATATTAGTACCTAGTAGCTGTGCCCCCCACGCCGTTTTATTGCCCCCCCAGACAAAAATAAAAAAAGTACCCGAAAATTATGGCACTATGTTTGACCTATTATGACGCCATCGTCGCAAAATTTTCGCAGTTTTAAGGCATTTTAAGCCATTTTAGACCTAATTTTTTAAATTTCACTGTCTTTCCTTTTTTTCTTTTTTCCTTCTTTTTCTTTCTTTTTTTCTCATTCTCGCCTGCTTGCCATCCGCTTTTATTACCCCTTTCCACCCGTTTAAAAAAATTGCCCCCGTGTCCCACACCCACCCCAATATGAAATTGCCCCCTTCCCCTTGGGCACGGGCAGTGCACTGGTCTGCGATAATAATGTAATACATACATACCCAGACCTGTGCATTTTATTGGAGGATTTGCCCCCCCGTTTTATTCCCCCCCTCCCCGCGGAAAAATTAAAAAGTACCCTAAAAATATGACGCCATTTTTTACCTATTATGACGCCATCATTGCAAAATTTTTGTAGCTTTAGCCTATTTCAATGCATTTTAAGCCATTTTAGACCTATTTTTACCTTATTTTCGCTTTTTTGTCTTTTTTTCCTTTTTTTTTTCTCCTTTTTTTCTCTTTTTTTTTTTCTTCCCCCTTGCTTGCCTCCCGTTTTATTGCCCCGCGCTTCAAAAAGTTGCCGCCCCCCGTTTTGGAATTGCCCTCCTCCCAATAAAACCCCGGAGAGGGGGGGGCAGAGCACAGGTCTGCCATTTTCGGTCTGCCTATTATTACGCCATCATTACCAATTTTTGCAGTTTCTAGCCTATTTCAATGCTTTTCCCCCCGTTTCAAAAAAGTTGCCTCCCGTGCCCCCCATTTCGAAATTCCCTCCCAATAAAACCCTAGGGGGGGGGCAGGTCACAGGTCTGCATACCGGTACATATGAATATAATAATACGTGTAATGATAATATAACGACGATATAACATATTAATGACGATATGTTGGTTTTTTTTTTCAGCCGGAATTTGTTAAGCAGCTGTCGGAAATCCTGCGATCCGGCGACGGGCAGGATTTCGTGCGCCAGGCAGCCGGTCTCCAGCTAAAAAATGTCCTGGCTGCCAAAGACGACGAGATCAAAGTTTTACACTTGCAGCGATGGCTCACCCTGCCCGAGGAAGACCGGGCGTATATTAAGAAAAATGTAAGCTTTTTGTATTTTGTGAGGTTTTATTTCTGGTTTATTTTGTTGCCCCTTTTTATGATCAGATAACAGAACTATCAAGGATTCAATTTGAGCAAATAAAAAAAGGTACATTATTAATTTTTAATTTAAAAAAATTCAGGTATGCAAGCATAGGTAAGACGGTTTTGGCAGCTAAAGGGGGGCGTTGGGGTGCGAAGTTTTGAAATCTAGAGAGGGGGTCAGCGGTCAGGTGGGGTCCGGTGTCCAAATCAAAACAGTTTTAAACCATAATAACTTTAATAATTGTTTTTTTTATAGATTAATACTATTAATACCTATTTTTACCTTATTTTCGCTTTTTTTTTGTCCTTTTCTCCCTTCTTTTTTTTTCTCTTTTTTTCCCTTTTTTTTCTTTCCCCCCTGCTTGCGCCCCGTCTTATTGGCGGCCCCCCGATTTCAAGAAAGTTGCCCCCCCATTTTGAATTGCCCCCCCCCCGTTTTAACCCCCGGGGGGGCAGTGTGCACAGGTTTGTACATTGGCAAGTTGGTTGTTGTTGTTATGACCAAGGCCAGGCTATAGTGTCCAGTCGAGGAATGCTACACAAACTGTTTGGTAGTTCCCAGAGATCTAAGGTGGAAAGAGCTGTAGGATGTTGGAGGCTGTTGAAGACGTGTAGGTCCTTGATTGCAGTCTGGGCATAAATTTTTCATTCTGCTATTGAATTGATTTTGGCAAGATAGGAGTTTGTTACAGTAGCCGGAGCAAAGTTGGGCCAGGGTAGACCTGACTGATCTGGGTAGTTTTGTAGTTCAGAGTGGTGGATTTCCGGGTGGGTGGGCTCTAGAAGAGAGTTTGACTGAAGTTGTTTA
>JASAMX010022949.1:0-21251 GCA_030248175.1 Microlaimidae sp. YZB2_3 | reverse complement strand
TAAAGGTTTTGTTGATTTCGATGACGCCATCAACAACGGTTAACCGCGCAGTGACTTAACCCATTTAATATAAGGGAAAGAGCGCTCCGCGCTCTTCCCTGATTTCAATAAAGATTATATTAAGAATTAATTGTTAATTAATTTGTTAAATTGAAATAAATGTTTTATTTATTTTGTTTGAAAAATAAATTTTAATATTCTCATTGTAAAAAAACCAATAAATCCATCGAAAGGGCAACTTAACTATATGGAATAAAATGCCCTAAAAACTTTTCTTATACTAATCAATAATTATATTTATATATCAATCGATAATTACAGATCTAAATATGCACAAACTATTTACATTAATTTCCTGTGCAAAGAATAACTACCGATGGCCAAAATTAAATCCTTTATTTTATTTTATACTATTTTATGTCGCACTAACCTAATGAAGGTAATTTTACAAAAAAATACATAAATATAAGCTATATACAACTTCTGAATAGTTTTCTCGCCACCACACCGGATACCGTTCACTAAGGCATCAAAAAACGTTTTCTTTTATTACAACAATAAGCCACACAGTTGTATACGAGATGAATCCATGTTAAAACGCTTGCACCAGTCCATAACCCTAAATAAAATGTTTACACATCCAAGGTGGCTTAAAAATTGTACTGAGACATATACTTGTACATTTATGAAATGGGATTTAAAAGAAATATTTTATTAAAATTAGTTTAGTTTAGTAATGTTCATAGCTGTTACTGGGTTTTAAAAATATCGGTTGACTTGCTCGGCTTCAAGTTCTTTGAATTTATTGCACAAACACTATATTGCCAATCATCTTTTTATTGGTTTATATTTACAATTTGAACCAGGTAAAATCTTTATGGAATAGAGTTTATTGCGTACTGAACCAGTAGGCTTGAAAAAAAATTAATAACGCTCTTTAATTCGCATTTGTAGAATGTCTAAAGACAAATTCTATCAGGGTGAAAAAAGATGAGTGGTAAAGTAACCACTCGTTCTTTGAGAAAATATCACGTGCAGAGAAACACATGACACAACTAAATAATAATTGGTTACATAATCGCTAAAAACTTTTTATTAATTTTTCTCCCTCGCGGGTTTATTGTTTATTTCTCCTTGACGGAGAGCGGTTACGCCCTTAGTTTCAGCCTGAAAGACTTTAGCTTTAGTAATATGAAGCCGTGTAAAAAGAATTTTTAGAGATTGACTGCAAATCTATTCGATATTTTAGCACTTAATACGTGAATCTGCAATTTCCAGCTTCAGTATTTCATCAACTTTGTGCTACAATCACTTAGTGACTTTACTTTATAATTCGTATTTATATAATGTAGGGCATAGTATTTCTGAAATTTTAGTGAAAAAGTATTTATTACATTTTTGTTATATTACTACGAAGTTTATATAATGCTTTTATTTAGGAGTGTGGCATTCGAGGCTCTGCGCAATTAAGGCAGCGCGGGCGCGGGTATCATGGGGATAAATATTAGCGTTGAATGATATGAGATCAAAATCAAACGAACGGAGCACGGGGTTTTTAGAACCGTAAGTGCGGAACTTACTGCCATAGAAAATCTTTGTGAACGTAAACCCGCGAACAATGAAAACTTTGAGTCATTAGTACAAAATTGATTTGGGTTTAGATTAAGGCTTAGCTTGGGCTTAGGCGTAGGATTAGGTTTTAGCCATTTTTACTTTCGGCTTTAAGTTCCCAATTTAAAGGTCCAAGTTCCTTCAGCCCTATCGACTCTAATCAAGCCAACGCCAGTCTAAGGTTTTTAAATATAGGCGTAAAATCTCTAATGGTAAGACGTTTTTTAATGACGTTTCTTGATGAAAGACCAAATTATAGATTTAATTTGGTCTTTCATCATTTCAACTATATTTATTTTAATTTTTTTCACTTTTAAGGTCGCCTATACGTTTTTAATACCATAGACTACAATACCATGTTATTTTCAGTTTTATTTCTGGTTTGAAGTGACAAAACGCACCACTAGCGTTCTAAATCTTTTGGGATCGACTCCCGGCGGAAGCAATCTAATTTATAGGCAAATAAAATTTTTAAGGGCTAAAGTTGGTTAATTTATGTATATTTTGTGAAAAGGTGGAATTAAAAAAATCTGCGTTTTCATTTCTTTAAACGTCATTACCGCACAATTTTAATAGGTCCGCTCATGTCTGCATTCTAATTTTTGACGTCTGCTAGATATAATTTAACCATAACTGATTATTGTATCTTATCGTATTTGAAAACTAATTTAAATCTGCCTAATAATTTAGGCACATTTACGTTTCCGCCTTTAAAGGGGCACTGTCATAAATCAAAATCCTATATCGCCCGAAGCACGTTACTCCTTTTATACTCAACCAATCGAGCTGAAATTTAAAAATGCCGTAGCTTCGCAGTTGAGCACTCTAAATACCAAATTTGAATTAGATATGTTTGATGTTAAAGGGGTAGTCCGATTGGGGCGATATAGGAATTTAATTTGTGACAGTGCTCCTTTAAAGGTGCGCTGCGGAGTGAAACTTTTTGTCTTAGATTTTGATAATTTTTTGTGAAAACCTTACCCCTGCCTCCAATAGCCCACAAAAATTTTTTCAACAAAATATCTCCAGTGGTTCAGGAGTTATGACCCCCCAAAAATGGCGTTTTTCGACAATTCTGTACGTGAAAAATTGCTCAATGAGTATAATGATTTAACTTACAAATTATACATTTAAAGAAAGCGCCTACTTTCTAATTTATTTTGATACCTTGATCGTTAATATTGGTGCAATATTTGTCGAAATATTGCGTTTTTTTGTACAAAAAACCTTCGATTTTTTTGTTAAAACACAAAGTGAAGGAAAGAAAGATTCGGCAAACTTCACAAAATCACTGCCGTCGTTTGGTTTTTAACGAAAAAGTTGCGGGTTTTTTTGTACGGGAAACGCAATATTTAGACAAATAATGCACCAATTTTAACGATCAAGGTATCAAATTAAAATAAAAAGTAGCCGCTTTTTTGAGTGCATAATTTGTAACATAAATCGTTAAACCCTTTGAGCAATCTGTCACGTACAGAATTGTCGAAAAATGCCATTTTTGTGGGGTCATAACTCCTGAACCACTGGAGATATTTTGTTGAAAAAATTTCTGTGGTCTATAGAGGGCAGTGGTAATGTTTTTACAAAAAATTATCAAAATCGAAGACAAAAAGTTTGACTCCGCACCGCACCTTTAAGCAAAAAAAAGTCAAATTGAATCTCACCCATAGCTCCTCCTAAATTTGATAAAAAAGTGTCACTGGTAATAGATGGAGTTTCTCGAATATCTGAGTACTCGATTTCGCTGAAATAAACATCCGCGATGATAAAAGAGAGATCTGGATCCGGGTACAAGGAACTTATAGGCAAATAAAATCTAGCTGACCGCAATATTTGCAATATTGAATCGTCTATTAAACAACAAAAACATTCAAATTGTTCATTAAAGCGGAGTAATAATAAAGATTAAAAACTGTGTTTTAATAATTATTTATCAAATTACTTAATTTGTAACCTAAATGCAATTTTTTTTAAGAGCTAAAGTTGGCTAATTTTTGTATATTTCATGAAAAGGTGAAATTAAAAAAAAATCTGCGTTCTTATTTGTTCAAAAAAAACGTGATTATCGCACAATTTTAATTGGTCCCTTCATTTCTGCATTCTAATTTTCAGCTTCAGCCACATACAATTCAACCGTAGGTCCGTAAATAAGGAATTTGGACCTGTGCCAACTTTCACATAATTTCGGCGAAAAAATCGCGTCTAAAACGTTAAACGCGGACTGCGGCACCGCATCTCAATTTGAATTGCATTGCTGACGTTCGGTTTTTTCTTCCTTATTGCAGCGAAATGTGCTACACCATTGAGACGCGATAAGAATCCGAGAGGGTTAAAATAGGAAACTTGGGATGGATTCAAAGATTTTCCAATCGACCAAAGTCACGTAAAATATAATTTACATACATGTAAACATGTTTGGCACGCAGCTGATTGGTCGTTTCGTATGATATTTAGTTCAGTAATAGTACGATCAGCAATTTTTACATGGTTGTTCAACACAAAAATTACGGTGTTTCAACATTTGCAAACGCACTTTTCAGCTAAACCGTATGCAAATTATTTCTTACGGAACTTTGGTTGATACACTGTTCAAAACTCCCATTTGACAAGTTTCGTCGTGTTTTGCTTTAATCTCCTTGGACTTTAAATTTCTATAAATATATAAATATTATACAAAGGTCTAGAAATTCCCTGTACCCGGATCTGTTGCGTTGGGTCCGTGCGGTAAACGCCAGTAAGATACCATTTCCTTCTGGATATCCGGGTTAAACGTTGGTCCTATTGACACCTAAAATAATTCGAATTATGAAGTTTAAAAAAGGATTGTGAACTGAGCCAACATTTTAGTGCGGGTATGTCTCGCATATGAAAAAATCTTTAAAAGGATACCGTCGACTTTTTAAACTGATGTGATTCAAATTTAGAAGAAGCTGTATAATATCGCAAAAAAAACTAAAAATATCATGTTTTAAAGTGATGCAACAGAGAGTGGTGGTTTTGATGTTTAATTCAATTTCAACCTTTTAAAAACTTAGATCAGGCATTTTTAAAATATCTTATTTTAGATAAACATATAAATCAATCTTATAATATACTTAACATTGTAAAATTATTAATTTTATAAACAAAAACAAACCATGGGTGTATAACTCCAACTTTCGCACGATTCCAAACATTTTTTTCTTCTACAATCAATAGCAATTTCGGTCATTTCGTCTGTTATAATAAGCGTGGTGTAACACAGTAAACCCTGAATTAAAAACTTTCCGCTATTAACAACTGATAGGACTAAACACATAACACAATGAAAGTAATCAAACGGTAATTCTTTTGTAACAGTAAGCTTGTATACAAATTTTAATGGTCCTGTGATCAACTCCACTGATTTATTTTAAAAATCGATAGCTATTATTTTTTAAATTTTATTCTTAAACTTGATGCTTAAGGTGTGCGGAAAAAGATAAGAAATTTAATAACCTGGTGACCAAATATTTAAACACAAATATGACCAAAAACTTAAAAATAAATGTTAACCACTGATATTTCAAATATAACCATTAAAATTACAACCATGACACACTGAGTTAATCGTGAGGATCAGATTCTCTTGTTTTTATAAACATTTATCAGAAAAAAAGTGTTAGGGTTGGTTCATACTTATGTAAAAACGTCCTTTGGACAAAGTCCAAAGGACGTTTTTACATACGTTTATATACGCTGTGTTTGTCCTTTGGACTTTGTCCAAAGGACGTTTTTACATAAGTATGAACCAACCCTAACCGGCTATTGCCACAATGTAAATATCTAAATAATGACACCTACCTGTCTGTACTGCAGAGTGACGAGCATTCAAAAGTACTTTGATGTTCATTTTTGAGCATACGTAGGGTAACTGACTTAATTTCGGCCACCTTTTTTTATTTTTTAGATAAGTTTTTTCTGGGTTTTCCAATCAACCCAAAATTAAGTCTAAAAATCAAACGATAGCTATGTTTGTTATTTCAGTGCAAAATTTTAAAAAATCTGTTACACTTAAATATCAGTGGAGGTTTAAAGTTTTGTTTTTATAGTGGCCGAAATTAAGGTGCGAGCCATTAACTTCGGCCACCTAGAAAAAACTGGCTGTAACTATTGCCAAAACAAACAATGAAAGTTTTTAAAGGTTACAAATTTATTCTTAGGTACTGTTCTTGGTACATATAACTTGATTTTTTCCCGTTTGCATATTTTAATAGTTATTAGCAAGACTTTAAATAATTATGTCAAAAACTTCAAAAAACAAAATTTAATAACCTGTGTTTTTTGTTGAATTTTTATTTTTGGCTTAAAAATCCGTCAAAAACTCATACGAGTTAAAAAAATTCTTTATAAATATGGTAGTACGATGATATTTAAAAACAGCAAACGCAGGTTCTTTCACCTAAATTTTAAGGTGGCCGAAATTAATGGAATCTTAAAATGCGCAGTTAGTTAAACGCATTGCAAAGTGATTTTGAAGAAAATATCAAAACATGAAAATTTAAAACTTTGAGCCTTAAATAGAAGACATTTGAAGGTTATATAGTGCTTCGTTCTAAATTTGATGCAGTTTAAACACGAAGCAAAAATTAAGAAAATCACAAAAAATTCACTTTTTGTATGAAAATGTTGATAATGCAGAATAACGAAAATAAAAAAACTTTAGCAAAAAAACTTTATTCAACATTAATCCAATTACTTTTGTGCTAGTTCTTTTGTGTTTTAAAAATGAGCCAGTTTTCTAGCACCCTAAATTGGTGGCCGAAATTAAGGCCTGGCTGAAATTAAGTCAGATACCCTATTATTCATTTTTATTATGACGTTTTGCGTATTTTTTTGGATATCGATAAATTTCGAATTTTAATTTAATTATTGAGATTAGGATTATTATAAAAAAAAATGGTAAAAAATAACATTAAAAACTTACTTCCAACGGCGTACAGACTTTATTTTGAGGTATATTCTCGAAATTATAAATGGGAATGCAGTTGCATCTAAGCAACATTATCTCGATCATACATTCCATTTGGCAAGCAGTATATGAATACTTAGAGAAGAACTTCAACTTGCTCTGGGCTGAACAAGCGGCGTGTCCCTCTTTGTTGTGAGTTCTTCTGGTCGATTTTAGAGCCTAAAAATAGCTTCTATCTTCCTGATTATCATTTTGTTGTTGTTGTCTTGTCGCGTTGCAAATGGATATTTCAAAAATTAAATTGCAGATGATAAGCGATTTTAGATTTATTAAAATTTATACAAAAATCAGCCAACAGAGTAACAAACGTTAGTAATGACTGACTGAAAATATTCTCTATATTAACCCGTTCCCGTGATGGCCCTTTTCCTTGTCACAACTGTGAAACCTTCGTACGACAAATGTAACGACCCATAACTGGAGGCGAGATAAGATGGCAATTTTTCGGAGACAGAGAAAAATACGTATACCGGGATTTGAACCCGGGTCTCCTTTCCTTAAATTTCAGGCCTGTTCTTCTCAGTCCGGTGCGCTACCATTGCACCATACGGGCTGGTTGTGATTTACTTTGCGGTGTCTCTTATACTCGCAAGTAGTTGTGAGTCACCACTTTAGGACGGGATGTTCCACGTCACACAAAGGTGAAACCTTCGTCTTACGGTAGTGGTATTTTCATATGACAAATGTCGTTCGTAAATCATACCGCGATAAACTCTACGCATGACTTTAGGTTGTACTTCCGTCATACATAATTTTTTGGGCGCAAATAGGGCACACAGAACGAGCGAATTGAAATGATTAAAGCTGTACGGTAACAATATGCAAATTTTTGCAACATGAAATATTCTACCTAATATACACTGTATCCGTAAGAAAAATCTGCATATTGCTACCGTACAGCTTTAACCATTTCAATTTGCTCGCTTACTGGGAACTACTAGCGCAAAAAAAAGTATGATGGAAGTACGACATAGGTCATACGAAAGTTTTACGGTTGTAACCGAGGAAAAGGCAATCACAGGAATGGATTAAACAGTTGCGTAAAATAATAAAAATAATAATTGTTAACTTTTAATCCTATATGTGCGTGAGATCCAACCGGTATAGAAATCGGATTTTTCTCCAACATCGCGTCCACCATACTGGTGTACATGTGTATTCCATGTTCAGCATATGAATTGAGCACAGTATTAAGAATGTGGTTGTTCGGGTACCAATACACGAATCCAAACCCACCAACCGGTCCTAAATTATTTGTACGCCATTAGCAAAACATTTTTTTAAAATATTTGATATAAAGTGTTTTGGAATCTTTCGATACAAGATACTTAATTTCATTAGAATCGTCACATTAAAGTGGGTGATTAGGAAATTTTTAAATATTAAACTGGTAAACCACACTATTTCGTAAATGGGTTTTTGCTATGTAGAAATTCTCGCAGTGTTGAAATTTAATTGCTCTAGGCAAGTGCAGCCGCTTACTCTTATAACGCAATCTAATTAGCTCACACTTGTGAAGTATAATGAATTAAAAAATTCACATTTATCAAAATGTTATTCACAAAGTTTAAAAAACTTTTAAATTTGAACGAATTCATTTACCTGGAAGCCTTTGTTTATGAGGCGGAAGGAACTGAAAACATGGTCCACTGTGCAGCAAATACCGCCGTACTTTAAATTGACGGTCGCGGCAACAGTCGAAAACTCTGCTGTTTTCCAGCCAACATTGTAAAAACTGACCCTCACACACAAACGCCGTCTCCTGAAATTCGAAAAAATATTTGGAGTTACTGAAAAATATATTAAAGTTGGAATTCTAAATAAAAAAAATTGTTTGGGGCTTAGATTTAGGCTTAGGCTTGAGGTTGTAAGTCTTAGTGACTTTTACTTTCGGCCCTAAATTGCCAACTTACGGATCCAAGTTTACTCGGCTCCATCGACCATAAAATTAGATTATTACTTGATGCCAAACAAATCTTCCCATGAACAAATATTTTACGATTTTTGAAATTTTATAAATCACTTATTAATATTGGACCCTAGATTGCTCAGAACAGACTACTTTTTTAATACAAAACATATCTCTTTTAAATTAAAATTTTGGTTTCTTGGCAGCAAGGGTAATACGTTTCCAAAGTTAAATAATAAAAAAGCAGTTCGTTCCAGGCGATATAGGAGTTTTATTTGCAAAGGTTTTCCTTTAATTTTTAATTAGAATACTCGTCCTTTAAATAAAGTTAAAAGTTGAAACAAAATTGCGAAATAAAATTCAATTTACTTCAAAGAATTTTAGAATGCTGTTGTTTCCAAGGATATGCTTAAGCTTAGCTTGCAGCGTTGGAATACCACCAGGTAAGTTGAGAAACGGCTCGACGTTGGAAAACGCAGTGCTGTAAAGAGAGAAAAAGCTAGCTGTTGCATATTCTAACAAGTGGATGTCCATGGCTGGATATTTTTCTGCCGCTCTTGTCGCGTTGATTTTGGACATTGTACAAATTACAATTTCTAAAATAAACATAGCATAAAAGAGTAAGAAGCAGATAAAACAATAATTTAAGTTAAAATACTAAACGAAAAACAAATACTGGCTCTAAGCGCCAAAATTGCTTTTTAAAAATTGTTTAGCATACGTATGTGTGGTTCATTTAAGTTTTGTGTGTAAGTATTTGTATTTGTAATCCGTTAGAAATATAATTCATTCACTCATTCATTTTGCAAATTTAGGCAAACAGTCGCTAAAACTAAAATAAGTATTAAAAAGTATTATCTCACCTGGAAAATCCAGTCCTTCTTCTGGATATTTCATCTCAATGCTGGTAATACTTTGATTTGAAAGAAAAGCTGTCACGAGAGTAACAAACTGAATAATAAACATAGTTAACGCTGATAATACGACCACACTCCAAAACATTTTTTCGAGAGCACAGCGACTTTCCAAAATCTATAATATTGCTTACCATTGTTTTTTTATTTAATTTTTGTGTGTTATATTGCCTTCCAGCTATGTAACCTATTTTGTAATTATAATAACCAAAAAAACCGAAACTTAAAAAACAGGTTGCTGAAACTTTTTTTCTAATGTTTAAAATTATTATTTTGTGTAAAAACTTAATACTACTTTCGGTGTTGTTTTAATTAAGATCGCTTTGAAAAAATTAGGTAAGCCCCAGTAAAAACTTAAAAAACACGGTTTTTATAATAATTTTAATTCTTTTTTTTTTTCAAAAATTAAAAAATTAAAAGTTTATTATTACTGAAAAAAATCAGTTATTATCGGTATTAATAAACTTAGGGTAGCTGAATCAATTTCGGCCATCTTTTTTTATTTTTTTGGTTAAGTTTTTTCTGTCTCTTCTAATCGAGCTAAGATTTCGTTTAACAATCAAACGACAGTTATTTTTGCTATTCCAGTGCAAAATTTAATAATTTCTGTTACATTTAATAACAAAGCAAATAAACTTTTTTTATAGGGGTCGAAGTTAAGGCGCGCACGTCAGGATTTTAAGGACCCTCAAAATTTCATATAGTAATCGTGATCACGTCATATATGTTTTGCTCTGTTGGAATGGTTTTGGGAGGAGCTGTTTTAGCCAATTAGCGCTTGTGAAAAAATTGATCTCCAGTGAATGAGAGATCTCCTTTTTTCTCAGCGCTAATTGGCTAAAAGTGATTATATAACGTCGTATAACTCTGTGAAGATATTTAACACTGAACCATTTTTCCGTTTAAATGGGAGGGTTTTAACCATCGTGCGTGCCATTAACTTCGGCCACCTAGAAAAAACTGGCTATAATAATTGCCAAAACGAACAATAATAATTTGTAAAGGTTGCAAATTTATCCTTAGGTATCGTTCTTGGTACATGATTACAACTTAATTTTTTCCCGTTTGCAAACTTATATAGTTATTAGCAAGACATTAAATAATTATGTAAAAATCTTAAAAAACACATGTTTTAATAACCTTTGTTTTTTGTTGAATTTTTTTTTGGTGTGAAAAAATATTTTAACATAAAAAGGCTTTTGTTACAGCCATCCAACTTTAAAAAAACCCGGTAAAAATTTAATTCAACTTTATAGAGTTTTTTATATTTTTAACCTAAAAACAACAATAAACGAAATTCGCCTTAATTTTTGCCACCTTTTAGGCTTAAAAAAACAAAAACAAAAGCCTAGAACACCAAAAACAAGACTGCATAAACAAAAATTATCAACTTTAAGAATAAACAAGACGTTACAAAAGTTAAGCAGGGGTATAACTCCACTCAACCAACCCTTGCCTATCTCTGATATTTTAAATCTGAATGCATCCCTCCGCCAAAAACATAACATGACTTTTTTAACTGCTTCTAATAATCTTAGGGAAATTCTGACCGGTCTACTGATAATTCAAACAAAGTCATTTGGGAGTTGCATTACTTCATTCTGCACAGATGTTTACTGCGTAATTCTTATGACTGAATTCCTCCGCCAAGGGAAATAACCTGAGATTTTTACTGTATTTTAATATACTTTACAGAATTTTTTAAGCATTGGTACTCTATATCGTGGTAAGTGGTAAGTTGAGTATGCAAACTTTATTTACATTAATATTTACTATATTTACCATATAACTGCATCCCTCCGCCAAGAAAATAACCTGCCTTTTTTAATGTGTTTTAGTATTATTCTTAAAAAAATCCTTCCGGTCTATTCATAAATCAATCCAACCTAGTAAATTATGGGTTAGGTAACCCCACCCATACATATTATCGTGCAAATCGTGTTAAACAGGTTCTTTCACCTGAATTTCAAGGTGGTCGAAATTAACGGATTCTTAAACTGCCCACTTAGTTAAACGCATGGCAAAATGCTTTCAATGAAAATTTAAAAACATAAAAATTCATAATTATCAGTCTTAAATAGAAGTTATTTTAAGGTTATATTTTGCTTCGTTTTAAATTTTATGCAGTTTAAACACAAGGCAGAAATACAGAAAATCACAAAAACGCACTTAATTTGTATAAATTAATAATGCAGATTAAAACAAATAAAAAATTTTACAAAACACTTTATTCATTATTTATCTTTCTTTTGTGTTTTTAAAAAAGCCAATTTTTTTCTAACACCCTAAATTGGTGGTCAATATTAAGACCTGGCCGAAATTAAGTCAGATATGTTAAATTTTTTTCAAAAAAGAACAATTAATATTTTAAAATCAATTGAGTTATTACGTGTTCTTTCAAACAAAACTTTTGATGTTAACTTACGGACAAAAACTTCATGTATAGATTACATAATTAAATGGCTTCCACAAACATGATGGTTTTTGAACTTTTATGAAAAACACACATATATATATATATATATATCGTTATTTTAGTTTTAATAAATTAGTGTGTGGTATGAAAGATTCTCAGGATATCCTTCACTTTTTAGAGATGACATGCGAGACTGGGAATTTCTACCGACTAAACAAGTTTGTTTCAGGAGGTTAGCAGAAAGAACAGCCCTTTTGAGTCTATTCCGCCAAATTTTTTTTATTTCAGCGGTTTATTTTCTCACATGTTCAATATTTTTTTATGATTTTGTTAAATAAAAGGTAGAACCATTGTGAAAATGTTTAGTGTAGTGTAGGTAAAGGAAATTCGACGCCATTTCCTTCAACTACACTATATAACAATAATTAAAATAATTCTACTAAAAATAGTTCAAATAATGCTTATGTTTTTTATAACTCACATGGCTAATGCCGTGACAGGTCGAGGAGTCAACTATTTCTGCAAGACTTTCGCTGTACTGCTTGCCTTCTTCAGCGCTGTTTTTTCGTAGCTTATTTCGTGGTATATACACCAAAATTTGTGACTGTTTCATCATAACAGCTTTTATAATATCGTAGTTCCCAGTAAAAACTTCATACGAAATTTAAATAAATATAAAAATTAACATTATGACTACAACGGTCGCAACTTTAACTGCACAATTTTCGTAACAAATTAAAATGGCTGACACCGTTGAATGTTGCGCGCGTTTAAATGTACGGTAGCAATTATTTAAATATATAGGTGAAACACAAACCACAACTACTTTTTCTAATAACGAGTACTTTTTTCTTATAAATACCTTGAAATGCAGCCAAAACAAATGTGAAAAATCAAGTGGCAGCCGCATGTATGGGGTCCACGGACTGCTAGTAGATAAAATAAACTAAAAAACAATGTGATTTAAAAACTATCGAAAAATTATTAAAACATTCATGAATTAATCAAAATACGCAGCGCAATATTTATTATTGTTTGCAAATCTTTAAAAAATTTTAATATCGAAATTCTTAAAAAACTTTTTTTTTGTTATAAGATATTTAATCTCGTTATTTGTTTAATCGAAATTTCTTAGGCGTGGCGTAATTTCTTTAAAATTGCGTTCAAAATAGCAGCTTCATTATCCATTATTTTTGCAAGCTGTTTTTTTAAGGAGGGTCGTTACGAATTTTTTATAGAATATTAAACAGATGCGAATGGCATTTAAAAATTTTCCTAAAGTAAAAAGTTCCAATTTTTTTCTATAAAAAAGTACAAATATTCAGGAACTTTAATTTGTGTAAAATGATTATTATTTTAAAAGACTAACAATCAAAGTCACAATATTTAAAATGATATTTGAAAAAAATACTTTTGTAGTAAGAAATTTTAAAAACTAAAAAAAAGGGTGAAGTGGTTTTAAATTTGGTTATTTTTTGGCAAATATTAAATAAATTCAGCTTTTTTTTAAATATAGAAGTGAAAAATTTAAATTGCTTTCAAATTAAAATATTACCAAAGGTGGATAATCTAATAAAGGTATGTCACAGCGGTCTGTAGCAGCGTGCATCATAAAATCCAATTCAGGCCGCACGTCCGGCCAAAAGCCGCACGTCCGGCCAAAAGCCGCACGTCCGGCCAAAAGCCGCACGTCCGGCCAAAAGCCGCACGTCCGGCCAAAAAGCCGCACGTCCGGCCAAAGGGGGTTAAGCCGCACGTCCGGCCAAAAGCCGCACGTCCGGCCAAAAGCGGCGCGAGTCCAGCCAGAAGCCGCACGTCCGGCCAAAAGCGCGTCCGGCCAAAAGCCGCACTTCCGGCCAAAAGCCGCACGTCCGGCCAAAAGCCGCACGTCCGGCCAAAAGCCGCACGTCCGGCCAGAAGCCGCACGTCCGGCCAAAAGCCGCACGTCCGGCCAAAAGCCGCACGTCCGGCCACAAGGGAGTTAATTTTGTTGCATTGCGTTCTTGTTATTTTTACCATATAGTGGTGTGACGTGGCCGACTGCTCTGGCGAATATATTATTTACATTTTCTTGTGTAAATTATTTAAACTTTTATTACGGTCGTAATAAAAGTTTAGATTATCCACTTTTGATGATACCAATAAAATACACGTAAAAATAACATTAATGTTGTGTTTTGTTTTAAAGTAATGCAATACAAAATATTCAATTGTGATTTTTGGATTTAGCGTATCTGAATACTATATTTTTTAAATAAAAGAATTAATTAAATAAAAAAGATTAACTTTTTGTCAATATCTTTTAGCTAGATTCTACTGATTTATTGCTGTAGTGAAGAGACAAGTCACAAGCAAGAAGATATAATGAAAAAACTGACACATTTTCAAGGCTATATTATTTCCTTTAGCAAATATAGCAATAGTAATTTTCTATAAATAGAAAGATAGATAGAAAGATGTATGAGTATACAAAATTTATTCGGATTCCTTCTTGCATATTAAATATTCTATAGGGTGAATAGATGGTGTAGTCCTCGTTTTAGAAATATCCATGCAGAGACTGCGCACTAATATTGGTAATCGGAGTTTTTTTAAATTTTCTCAAAGTATCTTAAGGAAAGAATTCAACATTTATTGTTAGTGAAGAGACAGTTCTAAGTGAGAAGGATAAATGAAAAAACTGAAATAAAAATAAAGGCTAGATTTATTTCCTTTTCAGCAAATAGAGAATATAGTTCATAAGTAGATAGCATATGAAGATAAGTACTGATAACTTAAATCTCTATCCTCTGATGATATAGGATATTATAGGGGGGGTATTATTGGATATTTAGATGGTTAATAAGGAAGCTCACGGCTTTATTTTTTACTTCTTCCTGGCCGAGAGCGGTCACGCCCTTAATTTTGGCCTGGAAGATATTAGCTTTAGTTAAGCAATTGAATGAAGAGCTTTGAAGCTCCAGGGGTTGGTCCACAGCTCTTGAAAGCGGATTGATTGATTGGATTGGCTCGATTCGCTCTGTTTCAGAACATTCCTGATCTCAACTACTAATTTATCTAACCTCCAATATTACCCTCCAATATTATTCTACTATTTAAAAGGGAGTTTCAGAGTTCTGGAGCTCCGCCCCTTAAAGGTGTGGTGCGGAGTCAAATTTTTTGTGAAAACGTTACTGCTTTCTTTCTTTCTTTAAGTTTCTTTTTTCTTTTACTGCTTTCTTTTCCTTTTTTTAGTTCTTACTTTTAGTTTTTGCTTTCTTTTAGTTTATATTTTGTAATTTAAATTTTAATACTCATTGGCCTAAGCCTAAGCCAGGTTACAAAGCTTACATTTTGATCTAAAGGTTTGTAAACTATTTTAACAGGACAATCTAATTTTCCTACCAAAAATATTATTTGAAGACCGAAAATTTAAACCGCACGATAAAAGCACTTATGGTTGAATTACATCTGGTTGACGTCGAAAATTAGTTTGCCGATATGCGGTTATGACGTTAAAAAAACAAATAAAATCGCAGAATTTTTTTTTAATTCCACCTTTTTATAAAGTATACAAAAATTAACCAAATTTAGCCCTTTAAAAGTTTGCATTTGGGTTTCAAATTGAGTAAATTGATAAATAATTATTAAAAAAGGGGTTTTCACCTTTATTATTAACCGTTTTCGTTAAAAATTTTGAATGGTTTTGTGGTTAAATAATCGATTTAATAGTGCAATTATCGAGGTCAGCTAGATTCTACTAGCCTATTATATGTGTTTACAGTTAAATTGATTAACATTAATAATGTACGTGGAAACGGATTTCGTGGAACTATTCCCATCGAAATTTAAATAGGTCGGATTTCAGCGGCGGACTTCAGTTTTTTAATGGATGGCCCGCATAAAGTTTAATCAGTGGATGACGCTTGCTGAAAAGTGAAATAAATATTAGCTGCTTGACCCGGCCTGTTAAAGTTATTAAATTGTTCAGTTTCCTTCTTTCTGGCTTGTCCTTCTGTATAAAAAAATTGTTTCTGTTTTATTTTTGTGAAATATCGAATATAATGAAATATATTTTTATTTGTTAGCATATGAAATAAAATTGAATATTGCAAAGTATTTTTCTGATCAAATGGAATTTTTGAACTTACCAAAGTTTTGATTTTGAATTTTTATAGCTATATTTGACCGTAAGCTTAAAAATTCTACATAATAATAACACTCAAGCTAATTTAAAGTCAGTGTTTATTTTCATGTTGAGTAATTTGTAAGCCATGTTGAGTAATTAATTATGCCTATCAAGGTAGAACACCACAGTTTTAACAATAATTTACTTTAAGCTAAACATCAACTTAGATATTAATTTTTGGCGAAAAACAGTATGATACGATCAAATGCTGTTATTATGATGTATTCAACGGTGATAATTGCATCTTTTTCCGGTTGTTTCATTTTGAGCTACACAATTTAAAGGTCAAAAACAGTTTTTGTTCTTTTAAAAAATTTAAAAAGTACAGTTTTTGCTAAAATTTTATGGAAAGTTAATAAAAAAAGGGACAAATTTTATTGGTAATTTGAAATAAAACGGAATTAAAAATTTTTAAAAAATTGAAAAAATCGAAAAAAAATTTTTAAAAATGCAAATAAATAAATCCTGAATTAGTTTTTTAATTGAATACAATCCAAGGTATTGTTCAGGCTTATATCTAACTAAATTCAAACTTTTCTTAAAATCTGTACATTAATCAATTTTTTTTTTATTTTTTGATTTGACGCCAAAAAAACTACAAACTGAACCGTCTTATTTAAATATACGTTTTAAGACCATTGACTACGATGCGCAGTAGTCCAGTGGTTAGAGGTTAGAGTCCACTGGACTTGTTCTCTTCACTACAGCAATAAATAGGTTCGAATCTCGCTAAAAGATATTTGACAAAAAGTTCGAATTTTTTTATTATTTAAGTTCTTTTTTGTTTAAAAAAGTGTGCATTATTCAGGATACGCTAAATCGAAAATCACAAATTGAATAATTTTAGTATTGTATTTTATTGTTATTTTGACGTGTATTTTATTGGTATCATCAAAGGTGGATAATCTAAACTTTTATTACGACCGTAATAAAAGTTTAAATAATTCACACAAGAAAAATGTAAATAATATATTCGCCAGAGCATTCGGCCACGTCACACCACTATGGTAAAAATAACAAGAACGCAATGCAGCAAAATTAACTCCCTTGTGGCCGGACGTGCGGCTTTTGGCCGGACGTGCGGCTTTTGGCCGGACGTGCGGCTTCTGGCCGGACGTGCGGCCTGAATTGGATTTTATGATGCACGCTGCTACAGACCGCTGTGACATACCTTTATTAGATTATCGACCTTTGATAGAACTTATTGAATAAAGTTGTTCGGTTTGTGGTATGAAGATTCCAATTTAAACTCGTCCAACTAAAATTAGTGAGACTTTATTTGAATATTTCTTAATGTTTCATGAGTCACTTGTATCCCATAATGGAATACATTCACACATATTTTTTATAATAATTTTACTCCTTTTTGTAAGTTCCGGCATATTGCAAAATAAATATTATTTTATCTTTTATCTTACTCAACATATTGCATTCATAAAAACGCACTGATATTGGGATGAACTTTATTATTCTTTAGAAAAAGAAAGACAGTACAAAGCATAAGTTTATTGTTGTATAAGAGAGGCTTAGGCTCACTATAATTTATATTTTATTATTTTGTTAATTTTATAAAAAAAAAACAAAAATAAAAATAACCTTAAAAACTTTTTTAAAAAGAACAGGAAAAAGGCCGTTTTAATCCATTAGTGGACTGGGGCCGGTCGACCAACACGTCGTTACAACGGAAAAACGAACCACAAATCCTATCAAGTATATTAACTGTGACTCATTTTATATTTCACACAGCACCTATTTACTACACAATGAGTCACAGTCACGTGTATTTAATAATGACAGTGGCTTATTTTGTCATAGTGCCGCGACGAACTGTTATGTTATTGTTATGAATTGTTATGGTTAAATTATATCTGGCTGGCCTCGAAGTTTAAATGAGAGACATAAACGGACCAATTAAAATTGTGTGGTTATGACGTTTTTTTTTAAAACGAAAAAGAAAGCATAATTTTTTTAATTCCCGCGTTTTGTCAAAATATACAAAAATTTCTCAACTTTTTTTTAAAAATACATTTTGTTTTCAATTGAGTAATTCAATAAATACACCATGGTATTTAATCTTTAATAATAAACCGTTTTTGTGTGAATCTTAAATGGTTTTATAGTTAAATAGTCGATTCAATACTGAAAATCGTCGAGGTCAGCTAGTATGTGTTTGCCTATAACCTACCGATTAAGTCAACCGGTGGTTAAATAGACCATATTCACAAGATTTTTTACAGTTTTGTTTGAACAATATTGTTTGATTTAATTGTTGCGTTTAATTAAAAAAATAATTTTAGAAAGCTAAACATAAAAAAAAGATTTACACCATTCCCTTAAACGTTAAACGGCATTATTCTTTTTGTAAAATCATGGTACGATAAAAATTAGTAATTTTATAACATTTATCAAGTGAATAAATATCAACGGAATAATAATAATATTATTTATTTTTAAAATTTGATATATGATTCTATATTTAGTGAGATTCAATATTATAGATATTATATTTTTTTATGAATATAAAAATAACAAATCCACACAAATAACAAGCTTTTTACCACAAGCACAACCGCAATTCAAGTATCATAATTGTCCATTATTGCGCTTTTAGATTAAAACTGAAAATCTTGTCTCTTTAATTTCTAATAAAATAATTGATAACGCTTTTTTAAATACAATTCTTGACACATCTTGACAAATCTTGTTGCAACTTTTTTTTAAAATTCGGTCAGAAAAATCAAACTTTATTAATCTAATTGAACAGTAAGAAGAGGGTGCCGAAGGAGTAATGCACGCCCAAGTACAATATCGTCGTTACTATAATATAAAGAATCGCAGTCCGTAATTAAAATGAAGAGGAAGCTATTATAATAGCTATTTATTTATTGACTTAATTTCACTTCATATATACTCACAAGTGTAATAGTGTCCGGGCCGCATGAGTTTTACCGTGTTGGTTTAATACTGTCCGACACGGCAAAATTCAAGCGGCCCGGACAGTGTTAGACTCGTGACTATATAATATGAAGTGAAATTAATACAATAAATGGCTATTATAATAGCTTCCTCTCCATTTTAACTGGCCGAATTAAAATGACTACTATGCCATTATAATGGAGGGTGCCATTCAAATAGAGAGGCTCATTATATGGCCTACTCTTCCGTACTTTTTTATATAAGAGTTGCACATTTTTCGGAATATTATATACTTTTGATAATTTTGAGAAGGGGAAATCCGAAGCTACACATAAGTTTATTTGAACTTTAAAAATTAAGTTTTTAATTTAGACAAATTTGTAAAAAAAAAATTTAAAGTTTTTTTTTAAGTTTTGATGAAATTTAATTTATGTATTATTATTATTATGTATTTTTGTTTATACTTTATGTAGTATTTTTTATTTATTTAGAGAACTAGCAAAAGATTATGCTGGAGTTAAGGAGCTACAAAACTGTTTCGAATTTTCGAGCTTTAGAGAACAACAAAATTACATTTAACCTATCTTGATATATAAATGTCTAAGGGAGAAAATTGCAAAAAAAACGTATAGTATACTGATTAAAATTGACATATTTGTTTAAAATGTAAAAAAAAACAAACAAAAAATTACCATTGAGAAATCGTAAACTTAGGTGATTAAGTGCTTAAATATCATTAAAAATATATAATATTCCAAAAAATGTGCAACTCTTATATAAAAAAGTACGGAAGAGTAGGCCATATAATGAGCCTCTCTATTTGAATGGCACCCTCCATTATAATGGCATAGTAGTCATTTCAACTCGGCCAGTTGAAATGAAAGAAGAAGCTCTTGGTATCGCCATTTATTGTATTAATTTCAGTTCATATATACTCACAAGTATAATACTGTCCGGTCTTTATGAGTTTTACCGTGTTGGACAGTATTAAACCAACACGGTAAAACTCATGCGGCCCGGATAGTATTATACTTGTGAGTATATATGAAGTGAAATTAATTCAATAAATGGCTATTATAATGGCTTCCTCTCCATTTTAATTACGGACTGCGATTCTTTATATTATAGTAACGACGATATTGTACTTGGGCGTGCATTACTCCTTCGGCACCCTCTTCTTACTGTTCAATTATTTAAATTAATAAACCTTAATTTTTTCTCAGTTAATTTTAAAAAAAAGTTGCAACAAGATTTATTTTGATATTTTAAGAATTGTATTAAAATTTGCGTTATCAATTATTTTATTCAAAAATTAAAGCGACAAGATTTTTAGTTTTAATCTAAAAGCGCAATAATGGACAATTATGATACTTGAATTGCGGTTGTGCTTGTGGTAAAAAGCTTGTTATTTGTGTGGATTTGTTATTTTTATTATATTATATTATGTTAGTTATTCATAAAAAATAAAATATCTATAACATTGAATCTCACTAAATATAGAATTCGTATATTATATCAAATTTTAAAAATAAAAAAATATTATTATTATTCCGTTGATATTTATTTACTTGATAAATGTTATAAAATTACTAATTTTTATCGTACCATGATTTTACAAAAAGAATAATGCCGTTTAACGTTTAAGGGAATGGTGTAAATCTTTTTTTTATGTTTAGCTTTCTAAAATTATTTTTTTAATTAAACGCAACAATTAAATCAAACAATATTGTTCAAACAAAACTGTAAAAAATCTTGTGAATATGGTCTATTTAACCACCGGTTGACTTAATCGGTAGGTTATAGGCAAACACATACTAGCTGACCTCGACGATTATCCGTATTGAATCGACTATTTAACTATAAAACCATTTAGAATTAAGGCAAAAACAGTTTGTGGTCAAAGATTAAATACCATGGTGTAACAATTATTTATTGAATTACTCAATTGAAAACAAAATGTATTTTTAAAAAAAAGTTGAGAAATTTTTGTATATTTTGACAAAACGTGGGAATTAAAAAAATTATGCGTTCTTTTTCGTTTTAAAAAAAACGTCATAACCACACAATTTTAATCACTTCAGTTTATGTACTACTCATTTAAAGTTTGAGGCCAGCCAGATATAATTTAACCATAACAATTCATAACAATAACATAACAGTTCGTCGCGGCACTATGACAAAATAAGCCACTGTCATTATTAAATACACGTGACTGTGACTAATTGTTTTGCATAATAGGTGCTGTGTGAAATATAAGAATGCGTAGCAGTTCATTGTGCTTGATAGGATTTGTGGCTCGTTTTTCCGTTGTAACGACGTGTTGGTCG
>JASAMX010022947.1:0-56951 GCA_030248175.1 Microlaimidae sp. YZB2_3 | reverse complement strand
ATTTTAGCATTTCATATGCTTTTTGTAAAGTTGTTTTTGTAAAAAAAGTTTTGGGTGTTTTTAAATGTTTCGGTTTATGTCGCCTTCTTTTCATTGCGCTTTTTTATTTTAAAATTTTTGAATTATGGTGTTTTCTGCACAGTGTGCTCTTTTCAGGTGTTTATCTAGTAATTTTACCCAGAGGTATTTATAGCAAAAATATGTAATATAACGAAAAATGTTCAACTGCTATTTAAAAAGTACAAAAAGTAGGCCATTATAATGAGCCTCTCCATTTTAATGACACTTTCTCCATAATAGTAGCATAGTAGCCCTTTTAATGCGGGAAAATATGCCGTTCCCCTAGGTCACTTTACACTAAATGCGCGCAGCATCCCCCAAATGAAATAAAATGTTTTTATTGATACCAAAAATATATAATAAAGGAAAAATGAGACACTTAGAACAAACTGCTTGTAAAAAAAGGTCCCATTTAAATGGGACCTGGTCCTATTTAAATGGGACTTTTCGATTTTGGCCCTATTTAAATGGGATCCCATTTAAATAGGATCCCATTTAAATAGGCTCATTTAAATGGGAATTATTTAAATAGGATCCCATTTAAATGGGATCCCATTTAAATGGGATCCCATATAAATAGGTCCCATTTAAATGGAATCCAATTTAAATGGGATCCCATTTAATTAGGTCCCATTTAAATGGGATCCCATTTAAATGGGATCCCATTTAATTAGGTCCCATTTAAATGGGATCCCATTAAAATGGGATCCTATTTAAATAGGTCCCATTTAAATGGGACCATTAAATGGGATCCCATTTAAATGGGACTTTCAAATGGGATCCCATTCGTAAATGGGACCAAAATCCAAAGGTCCCATTTAAATGGGACCAGGTCCCATTTAAATGGGACCGTTTTTTACAAGCAGTTTGTTCTAAGTGTCTCATTTTTCCTTTATTATATATTTTTGTTATACGGCATGACAAATCGAATTGATTGTGCACAATAACCTAGGGCGAACCACATATTTTCCCGCATTAAAATGGCTACTATGCGATTATTATGGAGAGTGTCATTTAAGGTAGAACTTCACAGTTTTTTTTTTGACGACAAATCTTTTTGAATTACATGTTACTATACGTAGTTTGACCTGCTAATTCAATTTTTGACATTCATTTTTCTGTAAAAAAATGTTATCATCCACAATCATTAAATAACATCAATAAAATACATGTCAAAAATACAAAACATTAATAAAGTTTATTACCAAAAATATTCTATTTGTTTCATTTTCTATTTAGCGTATATAAATATATAAAATATATAGCGTATAAAAGCGTATAAAGCGTATAAAAAAATAAAACATTTTTTTTTAATTAAAACTAAAAAAAATTTTTTTCAGCGTTAAAAATATGGTCGAGCGACTACTCAAACCCATGGATCCGAGCGCGACGTACTAACCACTCGACTACTAGGTCAGCTGTGATATTCAATTAAAAGCACCTTTTAAAGGAATGGTTCAAAATGTAGTTTCTCGGCGTCAATTAAAAAAAATTAAACGAAAATTGAAAAAAATTGATTCGTTATTTTTAAACGAAAATTTGGAAATAGTTAGATATAGGCTTTTACCATTTTTTTATTATAAACGATTAAAAAAGAACTTCAGGTTTTTTTTACTATATATTTTTGTAAAAAAAAGCTTTTTTGCAGTTTAAAAAAATCCTGAGATCATTTTGAACCCAAACCACCTCTGAAAGTTGCCCCTATATTACCCTAATTTATTATAAAATTGAGCCCAAAAATAACGAATCAATTTTTTTTAAAAGGCCTTATTGTGGTTTTCAGAGATGGAATCCATGGACATCTGTTGCGAACTGGACAAACTTTTCGGTGATGTTTTTATAACCACTGGATAGCATAAAGTCTTAACTTTTTATAGCACCCCACTTTTATGGGCCAAAAATTAATATTTATGATGATATGCAACTTGTAGTCCAAGTGTTCAAAACTGTGAAGTTCTACCTTAAATGAAGAGGCTCATTCTAATGGCCTACTTTTCCGTACTTTTTTATATAGGATTTGCACATTTTTCGTTATATTATATATATTTGTTTATAGTAGATAATTATTGTGCTATATTGCGATATACCGGATATGCCTAATGATAAACAATAATAGTTAACTGACATTAAAATTAAATAAAGTGTTGTTTTATAACTTTTGGCTTTTGCAAGAAACATCTCTTTAACCGCTAAAACAACTGAAAGTGTGATAAAGATTTATTAATTTTTTGCGATTTTTAAATCAAAAGATAAGAGCTGCTCTTTCACTGCTCAATACTAACTTTGTGTCTGGTAAAGTTGGGATAGCACTTTTGACTGTAATGATAGGATTATGTATTTAGGTGAAGTGTTTGGCCAGATATGACGAAAACAACAGACTTTGTCGGGGTACCTATGGTCCTGAAAAGCAGCAGTGTCTGGAAACAGTAGCTACCAATCGACTGGCATTAATATCCAAGTCCAGTTCAGGAAAGTCCAGAAAAATCAATTGTTCTAAGCCCAGGAATAGACGAAGAAAAGCTTGCAGTTGAAGAGAATAAAATATAATTTTACATATTTTTATTTTTCATATTGTTATTTCTTGCAGTTTTAGAATTTATTAGAAACAAACCAGACATTGTTTGTATATTGTTTCAGGAAATAAAATTAGAGGGGACATATTATAAAAAAGTCAAAAAATAATTAATATTCCAGCAAAAACCAAAACAAATTTTTGAAAAAAAATTATCATTAAATGAAATAGTATAAAACTACACTAACTTAGGGTAGCTGACTTAATTTTAGCCAGCTTTTTTTTTACTCTTTTGGATAAGTATTTTCTGGCTCTTCCAATCAAGCCAAGATTTGGTCTAAAAATCAAACAACAGCTATTTTGGTTATACCAGTGCAAAATTTAAAAATTTCTGTTACACTTAAAGATTAGTGGACTGGCTTTTGCTATAACAAACAATAAAAATTTTTAAAGGTTGCAAAATTATCCTTAAAGGTGCGGTGTAGAGTCAAACTTTTTGTCTTTGATTTTGATGATTTTTTGTGAAAACCTTAGTTCTGCCCCAAAAGCCCGCAATATTTTATTTATTCCCAGTGATTTAGGAAATATGACCCCCCGAAAATGGCGTTTTTTCAACAATTCTGTACTTGAAAGATTGTTTTATGGCTATTTAAATTTAAGTTACATAAAATATTTGTTTGGATATTTTATGTAACTTAAAATATCCAAACATTTCGATATTTGGAAAGACGCACTTGTTCTGCCTATTTTTAAAAAAGGCGCTAGTTGCTTACGGGAAAATTACCGTCCAATATCACTAACTTGTATTTCATGTAAAGTTATGGAGAGCATAATAGTCGATGAATTGTTTGTTTATTTAAGAAATAAAAATCTAATAAATCCTGCTCAATTTGGTTTTTTAAAACGTAAATCAGTTGGTCTGCAGCTGCTTTCGACCCTTTCTGTCTGGGTTAAAGCTCTGGAAAATAAAAAAATCTGTTGATGCGATATACATTGATTTTTCCAAGGCTTTTGACTCGGTCAGTCACCCTAAACTTTTTACCAAACTCAAAGCTTATGGAATAGACTATGAATTATTTTATTGGATTTCTAGTTTTCTGACAAATTGCAGATAAAAAGTCATTCTAAACGAGTACTCTCCGGAAACATGTAAAAATTATGTTTCATCTGATTATATTTTTGTGTCAAGTGGGGTACCCCAGGGCAGTGTTCTTGGGCCTTTATTGTTTTTAATCTACATTAATGATTTGCCTGATTGTTTAGACTCCAAAACGTCAGTCAAGCTTTTTGCTGACGACGCTAAGTTATATAGTATAATTGATGAAGAGACAACCCATGCTTGTTTCCAAAATAATTTAGACAGTTTTTGTTCCTGGGTTTCTACCTGGCAACTCAATATTGCTATCAACAAATGCAACGTGATTCATTTTGGTTACAATAATTCTAATAATCAATACAGGCTCAATAATATTGTCATTGAAAGTAAAGACTGTGTTCGTGATCTAGGTGTGTTAATTGATTCTAAACTTAAGTTCTCTGAGCACTGCTCATCCATTTCAGCTAAGGCTCAAAACAGAGTTGCTGTTCTTTCTCGCGCTTTTCGTACAACTGATATAAATGTCTTGCTTTTAGGTTATACTTCTTTTATTAGACCTCTCTTGGAATTTGAAACATTTGTTTGGAATCCTCATTTAAAAATAAATATTGAGCGTATTGAAAAAATGCAAAAAACTTTTACTAGACGCCTTTATAGGCGTTGTTGTTTACCTCACGTAAGTTACAAAACGCGCTTAAAAGAACTTAAACTCGACAAACTTGAATTGCGCAGAAAACGAAACGATGCTTTGCTTTGTTACAAGTTAATAAACAACTTAGTTGATGTTCCTGTTGAGAGTTTTCTTGTCTTTGATAAAAACACTATTACTCGTTCAAACGGTCTCAAACTAAAAGCGCCCAAATTCTGGCTTAACATCACCAAATATTTTTTTTGAAAATCGCATTATTAAGTTTTGGAATAGCCTCCCTACAGATAAAGTTTTTTCTAAATCCTTAACATTTTTCGTCAAAAACTAACTACTCTTATAATTTAAATTTAGTTCTTTTTCTGTATCAAAATTATCTTAAATCCGTATTAATAGATTTGTAAATTTTAGTAGCACTATTTTAGATAAAAATCCTAGCAATTTACTTATTATTTATTTTCAGATATTAAATTTTCTTCTATCTTTTAGTTATGATAAACAAGAATGCATAAGAGTAAAGAATGTCCGACTGTCTGTTAAACAGTTGTTCTAATTATATGTTGAACTCTCTAAATCTACTTTATGAATTTCCAAAAAAGCATTTTTTTGGAATTTTCAACCAAGAAAATAATTTATACATTTTTTTAACAAAGTAATTTTTGGAAAACCAAAACTAATAAGTAATTAGTAAGTAATTAGTTAAAAAGTAACAATTATTTGCTTAGATTACAATAATTTTTATTAGTTGTAAAGTAACAATCATTGTCTCGGTTCCAAAAATTGCAAAGTAAATTTAGAGAGAAGTGTGGATTTTTTATCAAGTAAAAATATTGACTACGATCTGCGGAATAATCGACAGTTGGTTGAATAGTTCCACATTTTTTTTGAATTTCAATGTGTAGATATTCTACATATTAACAAAGCCATTCTAGGACACGAGGGTACTGGACACGAGGGTACTGAGCTAAAAAAAAAACGTTTGCCACAAATATGTAATTTTTTAGACTAAATGAGATAAGCTGAGCTGAATTAAATTTTAATCGTTTGAACTTGTAAACAATTAAATGTTACATAAAATCGCTTGGTTTCTAATTATAAATAACATTTTTTCTTGCTTAAATATAATACAAGTTAATAATAAAAAACTACGTAAATTGTTTAAAAAACATCATACTAAAACACGAAATTTTTTAAGGTTATTTTACACACAGTTTATACCATAGCTTTTTAATAAAAACAATGATAATGTTTGAAGCTATCTCTGAATTTCTGGAGCTTCGAAACCCTGCCTTTAAAAAAAACTAAAGAATTAATATTAAACAATCATGACTGGAATGAGAACGCCAAAAAGTTTTTTAATTACTGTTTTTTCTAAAACATATACTTGTACGAAAATACTAAACGAGTTGCAGTTTTTTTTGCTGTCATTTTTATATTTAGACTATTTTCATCGACTCTTGATTAAAATAATTCAGTTTTTTTGATAAAACCTTTGGAAAAAGTAACTTCTGCAAAAATAGATTGTAGCAGTAGAAATGTAAAAAACAACTTCTTGCCTTTTTTAATTCACTCTAGCTTAAGGAATTTACTTGAACACATGTTGATCATTTAAGATAAGGCAAACAATGTGTTTTTAATAAAAAACATACAATTGTAAGATTTTTCATTTATGATATTTTATTGCATTTCAATCTAAGTATAGAGTCTTGAGTAAAATATTCAAACAACGGATCTTTGGGAGTTTTTTGAAACCCATTGCAAGGTAAACTTTATTTTCCTAAGCCTAAGCAAAACCCAAAAATTAAGCTAAACTTCATCATAATATTTCAAAAATAGTGTGCTTTTGAAAAATACCGAATAATTTACTGTTAAAAAAGGCAAGCAATTGTTTTTCGGAAAATATTTTACTAAAATGTTTTTGAAAGGTTATTAATAGCAAAATTATTTGCAATTATTTTTTCCGAAGGCATTATAAAGAATTAATTTTTTCTACACTCCACAAAAAATAACCACAAAAATTTTTTGACGGCACAATCAAAGCATAACAACAACCTTAATGTTTATTATCTTTAGAGTCGTCTCATAAATTCTCAGCATTTTTAAAGCTAGTTATTATATAAAAACATACAAGAAAATGTAGACAAATTACACGAAAATTTTTTAATGTTATAAAATTATTATTTTTGTTTTATGTCTTCTAAAAAATTTTATTTTTATAATCCTACCTTTTATAAGTCAGTCAAACAAACTATGATTATTTAAGTAAAACAAACTATTGTTATGCAATAAGTTTATCCCGATTTATGCGGGAAGGTTATGTTTTTTGCTCGTCAGTACCCTCGTGTCCCCCTTGCATAATGAATCGATTTTGCTGCGAGGTTGTGGTGAACGCAATTTTTTAAGCCCATACGTTCGTGTCCAGTACCCTTGTGTCCCGTACCCTCGTGTCCAGTACCCTCGTGTCCCGTTCTCTAACAAAACAATTGTATTCAAAAAACATTCACCAGAAAAAATATTCACTACGTGGAACAATCTACAGTTTAAAGAATAATCAACATGTAAGTTTTTTTATATGTTTTTTATACATACGTTGAAACAATCGACAGTATTATGTAGAAAAACGTTTATGTAGATTATTCTACAAACTGTAAAATAATCCACAGGGCCAGTTCACTAAAGGCTGGTTCATACTTATGACAAAACGTTCTTTGGACAAAATCTAAAGGACAAAAGTCCTTTGGAGTTTGTCCAAAGAACAAATACAGCGTAAAAATGCCCTTTGGATTTTGTCCAAAGGACAAAATCCAAAGGAAAACGTGTTCACACTTTTATCCTTTGGACTTTTCTTTTTGTATTTAGTCCTTTGGACTTTGTCCAAAGGACAAATTTTAAGTAGCATTCATACTTCGTCCAAAGAAAAAAGTCCAAAGGACGTTTTGGCTTGTCCAAAGGACGTTTTGGCTTTTCTAAAATCGTCCTTTGGACTTTTTCCAAAGGACGTTTTGTCATAAGTATGAACCAGCCTTAACTGCATGTTAACTACGAACTAAATTAAATGATTGTTAGAAACAGTTTTTAGTGCTCGAATTTCTTTTTTCCTCCTGTAAAATTTCACAATTTCGTTGGTTTTAATTGAAAAACATGATATTTTAACAATACAAATAATATTTATTTTAAATAAAAGCTATAAATAATTATTTGAAAGTTAAAGCCGTTTCTTTTAAACTAAATCATTTTATTAACCATAGTCAAAACCCCCTCCGTTTAAACGGAAAATGTTCAGTGTTAATATTCTTTAAATTTTTTAACGTTATAGAATCAATCACTTTTAGCCAATTAGTGCTTATGCAAAAAGGAGATCTTTTAACCATTGGAGACTAATTTTTTCCCAATTGGCTACAAGTGATTTTATTAGCTCCTCCCACAATCATTCCCACAGAGCAAAACATATATTACGTGATCACGAATACTATGTGACATTTTGAGGGTCCTTAAAATCCTCACGCGTTAGTTTATTTTCTAATTTAAGCGTTGAAAAACCATTTGTTTTGATTGACCACAACAAATATATTAAAACTAAAAAAATATTGTTATAAAACCATTAGAAAAACTTTGAAAGAAAGACCATTTTTATAAAAACCTAACTTAACCGATAGTTAACATGCCGTTAGTAAACTGGCCCTAAGTCGTAGTGAATATTTTTCCAGGTGAATGTTTTCTGGATACAAATGTGTTGTTAATATGTAAAATAATCTACACGCTAAAATTCTAGAAAAAGCGTGGAATTTTCTACAGTGTTATGTAGAAAATTTTACATGTAGATTATTCAACAAAATGTCGATTATTTTATAGGTCGTAGTTAATTTTTCTGCCTGATGAAAATTCCACACTGTGAATTTTCCAACATATAATTAGAACAACTGTTTAAAGCACAGACCAACATTCTCCACTCCTATGCATTCTTGTCATAAATAACCCATTCTGCCTTTTTTGTGCCGAAAAACTTACTAATCATTAACAGTAATGCAAATCGAAAACGAAAATTACCTACCCGAATGTTTTGCAAAAATACCATAAATGTAACACATATTGGAAACGTCATATCTTTTCTAATCAATTTTTATCGTTGTTGTATAAAACAAACGGAAACCGCACAAGTGAAATTAAAAATATAATAATAGCATAGGAAAATGCTCTAACCATGCAATTCATAAAACTTTTGGACCCGGTCCAAAGCCGGCTGGGTCCACATTTTACGAAAACCGGTCTGCGTAAAAAGCGATCCCAGTCCGTTTTGATCGTCGTATATATTAATCGCGAGTACACCGCTTTTGCACCATGCACATTCAATCAAATTTGCGTAAAACTATTAAAAGCCTGAATATTTGTTAATTATTACTGGAATTAGAATATCAGTGGCAAGATTTATTAAGTTTTATTTCATTGAATTTTAAAAATTGAAAATAATGTGAACAATTCTGTGACAAACGAAACAGCTGATTTGGACGCGTGCATTGCAATTGCAATAACGGGCTGGGGCCGCTTTCTACGCAGACCGGTCTGCGTAAAAAGTGGACCCAGTTCGCTTTGGTCCGGGTCCAAAAGTTTTATGAATAGCACGGTAAGAGTAGAGCAGGAAAAAAGGGGGATATCTCCCCGGTGTTTTATAAAAAAAGAAACCGCACAAGTGAAAATAAAAATGTAATAACTAAAGAAATTTAAAACAGAGCCCTTTTTAATAATATAGCCCTGAGAAGTATCCAATACTGAGAATGACGCTCTCGTGATGACGCCACGATATTAATAATTGATAACCTGATAACTCTGACACAAAGAGTCACACTCACTAAAAAATCAACGTGACTCTGACTCTTTTTGTTTAGATTCTTTATGTGTTAAGATATAAAAAAGTCACAGTTCCGAGTATTTTATGACGCTTCTGACTTATTGTGTCATAGTAATGACAATCTTACCCTCCGAATTTTTTTACAGCGATAACGCGGAACAAAATACATGAATATTTGTCGGACAAAAAGAAACGTTGGTAAATTTTGTAATTCATGTCTATTTTCTATCTTGTTTTTCCTCTTCTTTTTCTTTTTTTTCAATTGAAATATCATCAAAAAGCGTCAAATCAAAAACATTTTTTTGCATAAATCCCTCCACAAATTTATTTTAAAACAACTTAACATGTTTCAAAAGGCTTTATTTCTAATTAGTGATATTCTCCGGAGCTACGGGCTCCAGAGACGGAGCTCTGTTTAAAAGAGCTTTGAAGCAATGCCCGGAGCTCCGTTCTATTTTTTCTACTAGTTTCATGATTTAAAAATTTACGCCATAGAAAATTTTATCAAAATTTTTTGTGTAATCAAAATTTTTCCGAAACTTATTCAAGAAAATTAATATAGTCCTACAAATACAGACAAAATAGTTTTAAATGTAATTAAAGCTTAAAAAATCTAATCTTCAAATTGCTCATTTCAGGGAAGGAGCTCCGACGCTCCTTGAGTTAAAATGTCGGAGCTCCGGAGCATGATATTAGAGGATATGAACATCACTATTTCTGATAACACGTTAAGACTTACAAATTTTCTGTAACATGCCATGGTTAAAAAATCCCCCTAATGAACGGAAGTTGTTTCAGCGGTAAAAAATCTCAACAGAATTATGACGCTATGGAATCGCATTCAGCCAATGAGTACTGGAAAAAAATTTATCTCCTATGAACATTTATTTTTATTTATTTATTTATTTATTTACTTGTCATTTGAAAGAAAAGTACCATAATATCCAAACATAAAAGTTAATTTAATATATTTATCAAGAAAAAAAAATGACAAGAGGGCAGGTAAAGGTCGAATATTATATACCTCCCTAACCTAACAAAATACTTTAATGCTCAAATTACTATACACGATAAAAATTCTTTAAAAATTGTTCTATAGTTCTAATTAACTAACTCCTGTGAGGGGTGGGAGCCGGAGATAATTATAAAAAAATAAAAAAAAAATAAAAACGGAAATGCCATTGTATTTAGAATTAACTTAATACTTGAGTACTTTATGTTTGATTTTGTTTTAATTTAAACTTAGCGAACTGAGCCAGTTTATTTTGTATTTTAAATAAGATGAGCCAAAATCTTATACATCTAATATTTATTCTATATGGCAATATTAATATAAAAACATACGTAAAATCATATATTATGACAAAAAATATTTTTTTCATGTTTTTTAATGTTATTCTGCGCAATAAATGACGTTTTCGGATATCAATTGGTATATTTTTTATTTTTATTTTTTATTTTAATTATTTTAAGTTTTTGGAAATGGATTTGAAATGAACTGCTGGCATTAATCCAACAACATTTAGTATTTAAGTAATGCCGCTTCCTGGTGGCATTCGAGTTTTTTACTATTTCTACCACACACATCACTTATTTTTTTTGATTTTATTTAATTTTGGAATTTATTTAATGTGTTTGCATTTACAGTACTATTTGGTAAGGCCTTCCATACTTTTAATTCGCGATTTGCAAAAAAATATTTCCGCAAGTCAATATTGGTGTGAACTAATGGTTTGTGTGAGTGTCAATTGTCAATTCAATAAGTGTCAATTCGTGTTTTCTTAAATTATAACAATTTTTATTAATCTTAAAAAAATCTGAAAATTTTATATCGACTAAGCTCGGCTGAATTGGGCGTACCGCTCTTGGTTCAGGATTTTATATACCATAGCAAGAATTTAAAAATATTTAGGGTATGTGTCCACTTTTTTTTTTTTTTCGTGTTGTGTTTTTCTCTGCGTGATATATTTTCTCAAGAACGAGGGACTTACCACCATCTATTCACCCGAAGAATTATCTAATTGGTTCAAGATTTTATATACCATAGCAAGATCGTTTTTAAACGCCTGCATTCTAAAGATTCTAGAAACAAATATTTAAGTCTAGATTTATAGTTTTGATAGGGTAAATTAGTTTTAGAAAATATTGCGCGGGTGACATATTTTTGTACTTTTTCAACGCATTTTATATCCTTTAATAAATGGGACTCCAAACTGGAGTGTCACATTCCAGGACAGGCCTAATAAAAGTCTTATACGCGGGTAAAATGAAAAAAGGTTTCAGATTTTTAAAAGACCGAAAAACTAGATTAGCTCGTGAATATGCTTTAGCTGTAATTTGGGAACAGTGCTTGGAAAATTTTAAATTTTCTGTTATACAATTCCAAGGTCTCGTACTTCTTTGGCTGGTGTAATTTCACTGTTGGAAAGTTTGTAATTTGCTTTACCTATTGATTGATTTTCAACCGACAAAACACAGCATTTATTTAGTGCAATTGTTAATTGTCAGTCTTGGGACCATTTTGAAAAATTGTTGAGACTATCAACTCTCTAAACAGAAATAATAGTTTTAAAGTTATTACTTCATTGTTTTTGGAAAAAGGAGGCGGTAAAGTACTTCATGGTTTTTTGAAGCAAGTTTATAATTTTACGGACGTACAAAAATATTAACGGCTTCTTACTAAAGCTTTTTTATTAATAAAAAAGCTACATTTACTATTATTTTGTATTTTTATATTTCCGTATAAGTATAAACTCACTACAAAAAACAATGAACTACTTTACCGGCTCCTTTTTTTAAAAACAATGAACTAATAACTTTAAAACTATTATTTCTGTTTAGAGAGAATTAAATCTTCATTGTCGTTATTTTTGCGGGCAAAATAGAATTTTCCATCATCGGCATACAACTTTATTTTACATGCATTTGACACAATTCACAATGTCGTTTATGTAAATCAAGAAAAGTATTGGGCCTAAGACGGAGCCCTGAGGCACACCGGATTTTATTAAAATTGGATCAGAAAATGCGCTTCCTACAGCTACAACCTGTGAGCGGTTAGTCAAAAAACTATTTATCCATTTTAAAAGTTCGTGATTTATACCGTAAGTTTTAAGTTTAGCTAGCAATTTGGAATGGCAAACCGTGTCAAAGGCTTTAGCAAAATCTATATATAAAGAATCGATACAAAACCCTGCGTTTAAATAGTTTGTCCATTCATTTAGCATAACAAGAAGCTGGGAACCAGTTGAACGTTTTGAAAGAAACCCGTATTGATCTTCACTAATTATTTGTTTTTAAGTACTTAAGCATTTCGTCTACTATTATGCGCTCAGCTACTTTGCAGATATAACTGGTTAGTGATATAGGACGATAGTTTTCTGGGTTAGTTTTTTACCTTTTTTATAAACAGGAGAGACAATCGCTTTTTTCCAGGCACTTGGTAGTGTTCCTGTTTTCATGGTGATATCAAAAAGCATGCATAAAGGAAAAGCGGCTTCTTTTGAGATGGATCTTAAGAAAAGGGCTGGAAACCCATCTGGGAATCGTGAAATTTTAGATGGGAACCTCTGAAGTGCTTTTTCTACCTTTTCATAAGTAAATGATATAAAGTGTAATCCAACATTTTCAGGTACATTTTTGACTAATTGGGGGATATTTTCAGGTACATTTTTGACTAATTGAGGGATAACACCATTGTCGTGAATAAATACTGATGCAAAAAAGGTGTTAAATAAGTTTGCTTTTTCATTATTATCAACTAAATAAACGTCGTTTTTATTTAACAGTGGGAGAATTGAAGCAAGAGTCTTTGTTTTTGTATCAATGTGTTTATAAAAATCATTTAGGTTTTCTGAGTCCACGAGTTTACGCTTGCGCGCGGCATAATAATTTTTTATAGCAGTATCATATTGTTTGCAGCACTCATAGTATGTTGTACGCAAATCTGGTTTTGTCGTTAATTTTTTGTGAAAAAGTTTTTTCTCCAGCTGAGTTTTTTAATATGTTTTGGAAAAATTGTATTTTGCTTTTTTGTTTTATATGTAGGCACATATGCGTCAATGCAATAATTAAAAACGTCCGAAATTTTTTGATAAATCTTTTCAACGTCGTAAGATCCGTCTGACAGTTTACAACTAGTTATTAAATCGATCCAATTAATTGTTTTCAAAAATTCCGAAATTGCGTCGTTTTGAATTTTTTTAAAATTTTTGTAACATTTTGTATTAGTAAAAAAAGTGCCAGGAAAGTTTAAAACGAAATTGACAGTATTATGATCACATGTATGCGCGTAAGTGATTTGTTTGAACAAAAAATAAGGTCGAGACAATTGTTTGCACGCGTGTTTTCTGCCACTTGTTGTTTTATATTTTAGTATATGTACAATTACTTTATCTCAATTTTATAAAGGTGAACAGTTTTACTATATAATTTTAAAATTGTTAGGTCTTAGCTAGTTTCTTCTTAATAATATCCCCACCCCTTTCTTCCTATTAGATTATTGCGCAGGCAGCACTCCAAAAATTCCTAAGAACAGCTGTGTGTTTCCATTATTGTAATAATTTTTCCAGTCTATGCGCGCAAAGTTAAAGTCGCCTAATAACACTAAATCATTTTTTGAAGCAGCAACTTGATCAACTAAGGAGCATAATAATTTTGTAGTTTTTAGACAATTAGTTAAGTGCGGTGGATAATATACTGTCAAAAATCTATATTTAAATTTAGAGCCGACTAAGATATCGATGCATAAATGTTCTATTACGTTACACTTTTCAGGTAAAAACACGGGCACACATTTTAAAGTTGTTTTGTAAAAAATTGCTACGCCGCCACCGCGGCTTTTACGGTCATGTCGCAAAACTGAATAATCTGTGTTATGAATAAGTAAAGAATCAGGAATATTTTCAGAAAGCCACGTCTCAGTAAAAACAATGATATCTTGTTTGGCAGATGCTAAAAGAGCTTGTAGGTTTTCAATTTTGTTTACAAGTGATCTACAATTTATAAGCTTACATTTTAAATTACATGATAAATTGTCACCTTTACCTGCCCTTATTCTTTTACTGAATTAGCAATAATAGTGTTTTTGATTTTTGCTGGGTGTAATTCTTCTTATTTGCAGACATAACACGACGACCGACCCTTTTTTTAGCTCCTTACAGTTTGATTCCAACGTTGCAAAACATATAGCCGTAAATCACGAATGGTAGCTGACATTTTAAGGGTCCTTAAAATTCTGATATGAAATAACAAATTTCTGATTTTAAAAAATTAACAAGGAATCCATTTCTAGTTGTTTAAAATGGTTAACAAATTATATCAACTTAAATACCACCAGAAAGCGCCAATCTTACGACCAAATTTTTTTCCCAAAATTTGTAATAACAAATATTTTATATAATATCCATTTAATTTTTTAAAGCTTTTTTAAGATAAATAAACTGTAATTTTGGTTTTGTATTCTAATGGGATAGCATTTAAATAGAATATAATCCCATTAAAATGGTACTAAAACTCGAAAAGTACCATATAAAAGGTACTTTTTTTTCGCAAAGTACATTTAAATGGTGCCTTTTTTCGTAAATTACATTTTGTCATTACTATGGAAAAATGAGCCAAAATTCGTATAAAATGTATGTAACTGTGACTCTTTTTAAACTTAAAACACGACACTATTAACTGCAGAAGAAGTCACATTCACGTCTATTTTATAATGACTTTGGCTTATTTTGCCCTAGTAACGAGGATTTAAACGGTACGTTTTTTCTGGCGGTTTGTTAAAGAGTTGTAGCTGTAGTCGCACTCATAAAGCATGTTTAACCAAGGACTAGCCAAGGATTGGGGTGGACGTCTTTTTTTCATGGACAAAGAGAGAATCGGATTTTGCATTGGCTCATATTATAAAATTTAAATTGATAAAAGACTCCATTCCTCTAAGTAAGGGCTGGTTCATACTTATGACAAAACGTCCTTTAGACAAAGTCCAAAGGACAATTTTATAAAAGCCAAAACGTCCTTTGGACAAGCCAAAACGTCCTTTGGACAAGCCAAAACGTCTTTGGACTTTTTCCTTTGGACAAAGTATGAACGCTACTTAGAATTTGTCCTTTGGACAAAGTTTAAAGGACAAAATCCAAAGGGAAAAGTCCAAAGGACAAAAGTATGAATACGTTGTCCTTTGGATTTTGTCCTTTGGACTTTTCCCTTTGGACTTTTTCTTTGGATTTTGTCCAAAGGACAAAGTCCAAAGGACAAAAGTCCTTTGGATTTTGTCCAAAGGACGTTTTGTCATAAGTATGAACCAGCCAGCCCTAATAATTAACAATTTACAATAAACTTAATCAAACATACAGATGAATTAAATCTTTTGCCAATTTAAATTAATAATGTGAACCAATGCGAAATCGAAATAAAATTCGATTTTTTAATTTTTTTTATTTTGAAATTAAAAACTAACAATATCATGTATTTAACTTTTTTTAAATATTCTTAAAATTTGACAGCTATTTATATAAAAATATTTTAATTAAAACAGTATGTATACTTTCAAGTCATAAAACATGATAAAAATCCAAAAAAAAGCGTTTGAAGTCGGTTTTTATTAGCTTTTTAATCCGATTTTCTCCTTGTCCATGACAAAAGCCGTTTATACCTAATCTTTGGTTAATCGGGCTTTATGAGTGCGGCTATTAAAAATAGGCGGGTGAAAATAGCTAGGTGGTAAAGTAACAACTTGTTCGTCGAGAAAATATCACGTGGAGAAACATCTGACGCAACTTAATAAATAATAATTGGTTACATAATCTCTGAAAACTTTTTTTTATTTTTATTCTTAGCCTTTATTTTTTTATTTCTTCCTGACGGCAAGCGGTTACGCCCTTAATTTCGCCCTGAAGGATTTTAACTTTAAGTGTCATATTTTTCTTTTATTTTAATATATTAGAGCATTAAAAAGCCAAAATATTATTTCGTTTAAATTTTAAAGAACAACACAGTAGTGGTTCTTTGAAAATTATGACTGCTTTTGTAAGCCGAAGATAAATTGAAATGTTTTTCCGCTAATTATTATTTTCCAAAACAAAAATTTGAAATTTTTCTAGAACACACTATTAATTTAAATAAAGAAACGATCAAATTTAAGTGAAGGTTGATTTCAGAGTTTTGCTTTAGGCTAAGGGTTTTCTTTTAATTAAATTGTGTTTTTGAAGAATACGGAGCACTTCTCACAATTTTTTTTTAAATTTTATTGCAACGCGTTTAAATTTTAAGCCTAAATTTTATATTTTTTGTGATAAATAATTTGCATAAAGTTAAATAAAAATTAAACAACCAGCACTTAAAATAGAAATTAAGAGGACATTTTTAATTTAAATTGGTGTCACAAAGTATTTTCAGAAATTTAGCGCCGTTTGGATTATAATTAGTTATTCCAACATAAAATTTTTAAAAGCTTTTAGCGGAAAATTTCCGGTTTTTTTTATTTGACGCTTCCCGATGGTATTTGGTT
The DNA here is from genome assembly GCA_030248175.1 of Microlaimidae sp. YZB2_3. Taxonomy (NCBI): domain Eukaryota; kingdom Metazoa; phylum Nematoda; class Chromadorea; order Desmodorida; family Microlaimidae; species Microlaimidae sp. YZB2_3. The sequence goes on along the minus strand of JASAMX010022947.1, from coordinate 40,284 downwards.
TAAACAAAACCTAAAGAAAATAATCGTGAAATGCACAAATATTTTTTAAAAATGTTTTAACACTTTGGAATACAAATGGACAGGTTAAGAGAAGGAGTACCGCCCAGACTTTTCGGTTTTTAATGGCAAGAAGAGCCAGAAAAAAAACTTACTGGATCAAGAGTATAAATTTATAAGTTTTAATTTCTAAAGTTTAGAGTTAATTTTTAGTTCTAATTTCAATTGAGTGGTTCGGCAAATTAGAGTTTACGGTTTTAAACGTTTAACCCGTTTAAAGCATCCTTTTTTCGCTAGGCATAAAAGCATCCTTTATGGGTTGATTACTAGTTTAAAAGAGTAATATACCATTATTTAAAGAAAAGGCAAAAGCTAGTTTTTTTATGAAGTTAAGATCAATAAAAATCGTAGATAATGGAATTCTTTGGGGATCATTAAAATATGGTGTTTGAGGGGTTTTTTAACATAGCGCATCAATTAAACTGTTTCGTCAACAAAGTCTTTACCGAATTTGATTTCAATGGCATACTGTTCTTTAAAATCCAATTGCTTTAACACTATTTATTGTTCGTTCGCAGGTTTATGGAAAAAACTGGGATATTTTACAAAGTTTTTAAAAAAGTAATAGAGAAGTACGTAGGTAATATTCTTCTCAAATGCATATATAGCTAAGTAAAAAAACACCATAATACTTTAATACTTATAGTATTAAAACAAAACGAAATCTTCTATACATATCAATAAGCGTTCATTATTTTTCAATTTTTTATGGCCAGAAAAATAAATCGTAATTGCTTCTGAATAATATAATTTTCTGTATTTTCTGAAAATAGTGGGACAGGTGTGTTTAAGGACATTTTCCATTAATACACTTCAGAAGTTTCTGAATATAGAGCCACAGTTATTCGGGTGTGTATATGCACTAGGTGTATGTAGGTGTATTATTGTTTTCCAATAATCGTCGTTACTGTGACAGAATGAGTCACAATTATTATAAAATCAACGTGACTCTGACTTATTTTGTTTATATTAATTGTGTGTTAAGATATAAAAAGAGTCACAGTCACGAGTATTTTATGACGCTTTTGACTCATTGTGTCAGAGTAACGACGTAATAGACAGTGTGTTTTTTAAAATCTGACATCTGACGATGAAAAAGCTTCTGGGTTTTCTGGTTAGAAAATAGGTTGAAAATGAAAATAGGTGGACAAGGGCGTAGCAATGGGGGTTACGGGGGTTGTAACCCCATACCCCCTTTGGGCTGGCGCAGGTAAAAATTTGGGGGTCCTGAAAGAACATTTTTAAAAAAATTTTCTCGCGCTTCGCTCCGCTCAGCGCTCTACATTTATATACCCTTTTACAACTTTTAATTGATGTTTCTAATGAATTTCAAAGACAATTTTTGAAAGATTTTCCGTGCTATCGCACGTTTTTTTATGTTATACCTTTTTAAATCTAAATTTTTGAAAGTTTAACTTAAAGAAACAATCTAAATAACAGAAAAATGAATAACTTAGCGCGAAGCAAAATTTTTTTACCCTTTTTTAATGTCTTTTTTACGGTATTTTGAAAATTTGGAGTACAGCCCCCTAAAACCCCTCCCCCCTTTCGAAAAATTTGTATAGAGTGCAACCACCCCCCCCCTTTCCGAAATCCTGGCTAGGCCCCTGGGTGGACAGGTGTGTTTAAGCACATTTTCCAATAATAGACTTCAGATGTTTTTGAATATAACCACAGATGACCGGGTGTGTTTAAGCACACTTTTTACCATAATATATAAAGCGTTAGGATTCCAAGTTGTGACGATTGAATTTTTGGGTTGGCTGGTTACACTTTAAAATGCTTCTGAATATAGATTGAACTTTTGGGTTGGCTGGTTTACACTATTTAAATGTTTCTGAATATAGCCACAATTGAACGGTTGTGTTTAAGCACATTCTTCCATAATATATACACAGCTTTAAGTTTTTGCCGATGAAGAATTTCGGTTAGCTGACGCTTAGAATCGGTTACCGGTCCAGTACCCGGGGCGGTGTGGGTACGGGGTCGTGGTCCAGGTGTTGGACCAAGGGTTCCACGGCCACCCCGACCCTCAGTTTCTCGAAGTCCCGCGTAAAGCTGAGCTGGAACAGACCGAACGACGTCACCAGGATCCACTCGAACACCGCGCTCATTGAGTGCAATAACCAACCCTGGAAATGATAATTCAATTAAATAAAAAATATTAAAAGTTAAACCCTGAAAATGGTAGTTTAATTAAATATAAAATTATTAAAAATTAAACCCTGAAAATGATAATTCAATTAAATATAAAATTATTAAAAGTTATCTGCACTTTTTTACCCGACGAAAGAATACGGGCACGGGGAAATATATTTTGTCAAAATTTTAATATAGGGACATTTATTATTCTATTAGACCTTGTTTTGTTTAATTGTGATGTTTTGCGACCGTGTACGGTTCTTTGTTTCGTTTGTAATTATAATCTTTCGGTTTTCCAGAAATAAACTTTGACTTCACTTGACCAATTCCTTTTAACTATGACGTTCGGATATATGAGGGCAAATATATAAAGTATTTAAATTTGTAAACAATTTATTATTGTTATTGAAAAATATGCGGTACAAGACTTGAAACTGTAATTTAAAGCCCTAATATCTCATTGACCGACATTTTGCATTACACCATCACGCGCCAGCTTTAAATTAGAACCCGTATTTGTGAGGCGTAGATTCATAAGTGTTTTTAAGGAAGAAACAAAGGGGTCCATCCCCCTAAAGCCAAAATTTTGAACAATACCTGGAAAAAAAACCAGAGCCCCCCCCCACCCCCCCCCAAAAGCTTGAGAGCGGTATGAGCTTTTAGTCCCCCTCCCAACCAATTGTTTGAATACACTTTTTAGGTCTAGATAGGTTGTTTTAGTATATAATACTCAATATTAACAAAACACTTAAATTATCGTTATTAGAAACTTTGTTACAAAATCGGACCCCCCTTGACCTCCCCCATAAAAAATTTTAGCCTTCCGTTCGGGCGCTGGACGCACCCCCAAGCGGACCGAACATAAAATATCTATGGTATTTTTTAAAATTATCATAACGGGAGTTGTAACATAGCCAATGCATCTTCTTGGATAATTTGACGGAGCAAATTGAAAAAAAAACATTGGAAAAAAATTGGCTATACTTAAAATATCCTTGAAAATTAAAACAGGTGAATTTTTTCTTACCGCGTCGTTTCTACCCCACGGATGAGGTATGGGCTTTCCTGGATTGGCCTTTCGAAATTCACTAGCCGCTACTGAGCCCAAAGAAGTGCCTAAATTTAACTGTAACGTAGTTCGAGGCAGATATCAAAAAAAAGAAGATTGAGTTAGTTAAATGTTAGTTGCTGAAAATCAGAATTAAAGTATGGTTTTTAAGCATAGGTGGGCAGGGGGGGGTTGGGGGTTATACCCCCCAAAAATCCTGATTATAGTCGACATCAAAAACAAAAAAGTACTAAAAGTACTAAAAACACTAAAAATGGGGTATTTGAGGTATACCCCAAAAAAATTTTTGGGACACCCCCCCCCAATTTTAGGGGGTCGTTTATACCCCCAAAATCCGGGGGGCTGGCCAGGCCCACCTATGTTTTTAAGATAATAATAAATAACAACAAAGTTTTTATAAAGGTAAATCGCAGTGATCACCGTGAGAGTATGTGTGCAGTATGGGATGATATACATTCTAATTCTAAAAAAATGCCCTCAATAGTCCCAAGCAGTAGCAAGGTCTTTGACTTTAGCTTAGGTTTAAATGAACACAAATTCCCTCCTCATACCTCTTCTTTTACACAGCTAACGAAATAACAGATAGAGAAGAAAACAGCATAAACACATTTAAAAAGTTGTAAATTTATAGAGTTTTCCAATGAAAATATGCATACGAATAAATCTGTTTTCAAATGAGTTTCAGAACAAAATAAACAGTGTTACTATTATTTAGTCGACTTTTTTTGGATCTACGTTTTAAAATAATGAATTTTATAACAAAATCAATCGAGATATGATATGGAGTTATCATGTTATTACTAACATTGGAAACATTTTCACCCACCACCGCCGACAACAAAAAACACCAACAACTTTCACCATCTCTGTTAGCTATCTAAATTTCATTGATTACTTGGCACAATATTTTGTTTTCCTGGAATCATAGGTGGGCAGGGGGGGGGTTGGGGGTATACCCTTCTCCCCAAAATTTCCCGATTATAGCCGACACCCCCCTTAAATTTGGGGGTACCCCGGACACCCCACCCTAAAATTTGGGAGGTCCCAATATTAAAAACGCTAAAAATGTGGTTGTTGTTGCATTACCTGAAACTTATCTTCCCTATGCAGGTTATGCAAAGGGCAGGCGCTAAAAATGGGGTATTTGAGGTATGCCCCAAAAAAACTGGACACCCCCTCCCAAATTTCGGGGGTTGGGTATACCCCCAAAATCCGGGAGGCTGCCCACCTATACGCTCACAACTGATAAAAACTACCCTACCTGAAATCATAGCGACAACAGCCACGACGGATAAAACACCTCGAATCCAAACGATTCTCAGTCCGTTATACAAAGGATACATGCGGTATGTGACGGCCGTTTGAAGGACACCGTACGCCACTCCGCTCCCGAAGCAGGTGAAAGCACCCGTTAAATGAACTGTTAAAACCGCCGTTTCCTAAAATAATCAATAGTGATTGGCTGTTCCGGGTTCCGTCCGGATGTTCCGGGCAAAATTTGAAATTCCGGATTTTTGGAAAATCTCAATCCCGCTTTTGGTTTCGGTTCTGGTGTTCCGGGGATTTCGCACTTTTATAGGCTGCAGTTCCGGTTCCGGGTTCCAGATGTTCCGGGCAAAATTTGAAATTGCGGTTCCGGTTCCTGTACCGGATTTTTAAAAAATATTAATTCTGGTTCCGGTTCCCGTGTTCCGGAGGTTTCGCAGTTTCATAGGCAGTTCTGGTTCCGGTTTTCGAATGTTCCGGGCACGATTTGGAATTCCGGTTCCTGTTCTGGATGCTTAGAAAATCTCAATTCCGATTCTGGTTCCGGTTCCGGGGGTTTCGCAGTTTTATAAGAAGTTCCGGTTCCGGGTTCCGGATGTTTCGGGCAAAATTTGGAATTCCAGTTCCGGTTCTTGTTCTGGATTTTTGAAAAATCTCACATCCGGCTCTGGTTCCGGTGTTCCAGAGGTTCCGAGCAAAATTTGGAATTCCGGTTCCGGTTCTTGTTCCAGATTTTTGGGAAATTTCAATTCCGGTTCCGGTGTTCCGGGGGTTCCGCAGTTCCGCCGATCACTAATAGTCACACAAAAAAGTCATAAAATTATCAGAAACGAAAATATCTGACAGACAACGTTAAAAAATTAACAAAGGTTAAATTTTTGTTAAATTTTCAGCACGAAAGTTAATTGAATAAAATACCCATCAATAAGGCAATTTAGTTTACTTGGAAATTTGCAACCAGTGACATTCCAAAGGCTGACATTGATCCCAAAAACAGGCCCAGCTGGTTCATTCTGGTCAAAATTCGATCAGCATCCCGACATAATTCAGCAACCAAACGAAATCGAAGGTAGATTACAATTAAACCTGAAATTACACTTAAATAACTTAATTTTTTTAGAAATTTGAGTGCAATAAAAATGTTTACCTTAGCGCCAGGGTTTCATTCAGTACATTTTTTATTCATATCTTAAGTTAAAAGGAAAAATAGGTAAAAAACCGGTAATTTCAGACCAAAACGCCCTAATTGGTATTGTTCAGCTAAAAACAGTCATTTACACTTCAAAAACAAAATTTCTGGGTACCCAAGAATTCATTTTAAATAACTTTTTTTAATTTTTTCAAATTAAAATCTATTCAGCTTCCTCCCTATGAAGGGGGGTTAAACTTCCCTTCCCACATTTTTATACGGTTAAAATAACCAACCCCCTTAGTCAACATGCCATACCTGCTCAAAAATTCAGTCACCTTTCAAATACCCCCTTTTTAACGTATTTACAATATATTTAAAATAAAAGGACAAAAATTTTGCAACACCGAACCTAGGGCTAACACGTCATGATTTAAAAGACCCTTAAAATGTCCGTGATCACGTCATATCTATGTTTTGCTCTGTGGGAATGGTTGTGTGATCACAGTGGAGCTAATAGAATCACAGTGCTTGGGAAAAAATGAATCTCCTCTGAAAGATCTTTTTTTTATCATTAGCCTTAATTGGCTAAAAGAGATTCTATAACGTAATAAGGAGTGGTGATTCAATCGAGAATTATTATGTCATTATAATTTTGAAGTCACATAATAGCATTACTTTAAGTTATATCTGTACCACAACAAAGACTTGTTTCTGTAACGGTGCCGCTTGTTATAATACCAACCTACCACATGTTTTTCAATATTTTTTATAACCATATATTTTTATAACTTTAGGTTTTTAATTTGAAATTTAAAACTTACTTAAAAACGCTCCGAAATTTAACAACTGACCAAAAACGCAGCTTTCTGGTCGCCTGTTCCCAGTAGAACTTATGTACGGAAACACCGGGTCTACATCCTTTTTTCCGAATTATTCGTGTGAACAGCCACCTAGACCTATTACGACTTTACAAGACTTTTTTTAATTTACATGGCCTCAGGACACTTAAAATAAAACCTTTTAAAAAATACTAATGCAAAAAGGTCACAATCAGTGGCGTGCCCAGGGGGGGCGGCCCCCCCCCCCCCCCCAAAATTTGGCGAAGCCGGATTTTTTCATAGGGGGGATACGTTTTTTACGTTTTTTTAAATTTTGGAAGATAAAAAATTTTTTCTTTAATATTAATACAGAACCTTTCCTGGTGCCTTCTAAAAGCATATTAATAGTCAAAAAACCAAAATTTCCCCGCAACACGGGTAGTTTAAATTGACAATTTATCTTAGTTTTCGATTTCAAATCGATTATCCCGTTCAGTAGTTAAGGCATACATGTTTAAGAAAAGTACTATAAACACTAGTATTATTTTATCAACGTTTTAAACACATATTTTAATTGTATACAGTGGCGTGCCCAGGGGGGGCGGGGGAGCGGCCGCCCCCCCCCCCCCGAAATCCGGCGAAGCCGGATTTTTTCGTAAGGGGGGACCCTTACGTTTTTTGAATTTTGGGAGAGAAAATTTTTTTCTTAAATATTAATACAGAAACTTTCCTGATGCCTTCCAAAAGCATATTAATAGTCAAAAAACCAAATTTTCCCCGCTTCGCGGGTAGTTTAAATATCTCAGTTTTTCAATTTCAAATTGATTTTGCCGCTCAATAGTTAAGGCATTACATGTTAAATAAAACTACTATAAACACTATTAACCTTTTATTAACGTTTTAAACACATGTTTTAAATGGATAGGAATAAAAAAAACCTTAAATTTTGTTTTAATTATCATCTGGAATTAACATTTCTAGTGTATTTTAGCGCCTTAAATTAAAAATTTTCTCCCCCCGGGGGGCATTCCACCCCCCGGACCCCTCTGACAAGGGGCTCTGCCCCTTGAGCCCGCTGGGAGGCTCTCGCCCCCCCCAGACCCCACATTTCTGGGGGGCTGCCGCCATACATGGGCACGGGGGGGGGTTGGGGGGGTTAACCCCCCCCCCAAATTCTGAGAAGTGGGGTTTAACCCCCCCACTAAGAAGTGGAGGGGGGGAGAAAAAGTTACCCCCCCCCAATTTTGGAAAAATGAAGAAAAAAAATGTCTTTAAAATGACTTCTAACTGCCTCCAAACTTAAGTTTTGAGGTCAAAATAAATGTTTTAAGCAATAAAAAGCTCAAAAATGCAATAAAAAGGACTTTTTGACCTAAAATTAGTGTTTTTAACCTATTTTTCCTTCAAAATCGAAAAACGATATGGGTAAAATGCACTCCAGAAAAAAACAATATGGGTATTTTGCGTTTCTCGGATTTTAATTCCCCCACTCCGGACCAACTTGCCCATGTATGGCTGCCGCCCCTCAGACCCCCCCTCAGGGTTAGTATGTACCCCCCCCCCAGACCGCCCCCCCCCGAAATGAAATCCTGGGCACGCCACTGATTGTATAGGTATAAAAAAACCTTAAATTTGGTAATATATAGGTATCATCTAGAATTAAAATTTCTAGTGTATTTTAGCGTCTTAGATTAAAAATTTTCTCCTCCGGGGGGCATCCTGCCCCCCCCGGACCCCCCTGAGAAGGGGTCTGCCCCTTGACCCCGCTCGAGGGCTCTCGTCTCGCCCCCAGACCCCTCTTCCAGGTTAGTATTAACCTCCCTAGACCGCCTCCCCCCTGATATGAAATCCTGGGCACGCCACTGGTCACAATGGCAGACCTGTGCACTGCCCCCCGGGGTTTTATTTGGGGAGGGGCAATTCCCAAACGGGGGGGCGGGGGCACGGGGAGACAACTTTTTTTAAACGGGGGCAATAAAACGGGGGGGGGGCAAGCAGGGTAGAAAGAAAAAAAAAAAGGAAAAAAGGAGAAAAAAAAAGAAGGAAATAAGGAAATAAGGAAAAAAGGACAAAAAAAAAACGAAAATAAGAAAAAATATGTCTAAAATGGCTTAAAAATGCATTGAAATAGGCTAAAAACTGCAAAAATTTCGCGATGTTGGCGTCATAATAGGTAAAAATGGCCCCATTTTTTTGGGTACTTTTTCATTTTTGGGCGGGGGGGGGCAATAAAACGAGGGGCAAATCCTCCAATAAAGCGGGGGGGCATTTCCAGACCGTGCACAGGTCTGCAATAGTATGGTGCTCACTTAACCTATGTTTAAAATGAATATGTTTTTCGACTTCAAAAAGTTTTCCCGATAAAAAACGATCTTTAAAATGGTTCTTCTGATTTCAGTGGCGTAGCCAGGAGGGCGGGGGTGGGGGGAAGCGGCCGCTCCCCTTCCCCCCGAAATCCGGCTAAGCCGAATTTTTTCGTAAGGGGGGACCCTCACGTTTTTTGAATTTTGTGAGAAAAATTTTTTTCTTTATATATAAATTCAGAAACATTTCTGATGCGTTCCAAAAGCATAAAAATACCCGAAAAACTAAAATTATTTCCCGCTTCGTTAATTAATCATTTTGTTAGTTTTTTTTAATTTCGATGGATTGTACCATTTAATACATAGCTAAGCCATGTGCCTTTGCCTCAGATATTGAATGGCAATACTATATAGATGTTAAAACTCATATATTTATAAAAGATATGTAGGTTTGATAATGGCTGTTTAAAGGCGGCGGCGCTGCGCGCCGCTTTTGTGGCACTTTTTCTCCCCCCAGATCGCCCCCCCCGAAATGAAATCCTGGCTACGCCACTGTCTGATTTTAGAGACTACGGTACCATGGCCGTTTCCAGGATTTTAAACAAAAAACCGTAATGCATTAAGGTCCTCTTTCAAAAGAATCCGTACCTACACTTGTTTAACCAAAACGGAAGAATATTCCTCCTGGCAAATTTTTTTGAAAATGTCCCCACAATCAACTTTTCTTCTTTTAACTACGGAGCAGAGCAAAAGGTATACAGACAAAAAAAGGTGCCAGAGTTGACTGGATACCAGACACCGCACAGTCGTTGTAGCTTTGGACATGTCCAAAGCTTTCGACACTGTCAATCACCACAAACAAAAGCATACACCACATACAACAATCACAAATCAAAACAAAAACTCATAAAAACAGGAGTCCCACAAGGATCCTGTCTATCACCCACACTATTTAACATCTACACTGCAGACATTCCAACACCACCACCAAACGTACACATCATAACATATGCAGACGACATCACAATATATGCATCACACCCTAACCACAACATAGCACAACAACAAATACAACCATACTTACACGCAATACAAACATGGACAGACAACATCCAACTCACATTAAATGCAAGCAAAACAACATCCACACTATTCACACCAGACCCTGCAGAGTACAACACACAATTATCACTACAAATAAACAACACAACACTCATTACAACCAAAAAACCAAAAATCTCGGGGCTCACGTTCGACCCCAAGCTTACATTCAACACACACATCGCAAATACACACAACAAAGCACGCAAAACACTCAAAATCATAAATGCACTTACAGCAACATCATGGGGCAAACCAAAAGAAACACTCACACACACATACAAGGCCATCACTCGACCAATAATCGAGTATGCTAGCACAATCTGGGGCCCCACAACATCACACACACAAATTAACAAATTACAAACAATACAAAACACAGCTCTCAGGGTCGCAACAGGGCACACCACAGACACAAACATAAACATCATTCACACAAAGGCTAAAGTCCTCCCAATAGCAACACACATTCAACTCCACGCAAAACAAGCAAAATTCGCAGTCATGTACATAAACAATCCACTCAACTATTTAACACAACAACCTGCACCCAGCAGGCTCAAAAAACAAACAATTTTTCACAACAACAACTACACAACAAACATTCCAACAGACATACGCAACAAAACCTACAAAGCACTAAAACAACAAATCCACACAAACACAGTCACAAACCACATCAACAACACTTCAATAAATCCAACACTACAAACAAAAGCACCAGCAATAAGCAACGATTAAGAAAATCTTCCTCGCGGGGTCAGGAGAACCCTCGCCCAACTCAGGGCGGGCAAATCTCCTTTCCTCTACTCCTACCTACACAAAATAAATCCTACACAACACACATCACCAAACTGCCCGCTATGCAAAACACAAATACACACAACACAACATCTTTTCACATGCATAAACATTAACACGAACTTGGGACCAGAGGACCTTTGGGCAAACCCCGTAGCAGTTGCTGAGCTCCTCCGGGTGTGGGAAGAGGGGGTGAGCAAGGCGAGAAGCGTGCCGGACGGACCACACCAGGGTTGATGGAAATCCTGGCTACTGGCAAAGGACACACACAGGTATACAGACAAGTCAACCAAATACGATTGTTTGTGTTGCTTGATGTGTAGTACTTAATGTTTATTAAAATTATTGTGTTTTTTTTTCAACATTAAGCAAGATAAATTGGCAAGATATATGCATACGCATGGTATGGAACTTGACCGCTGAGCGAAGCGGAAAATTTTTTTTTGTTTTGGGAAATTCAATTTCGCATTGCATTGCATAATTGCAAATTGCATAAATTGCAATTTGGAAATATTATTTTTTTCGAAAATGTCTCTACAATCAACTTTTCTCCTTTCAACTACGGAAAAAAATTCCAAACACGAATATTTTATCCTCCGACAATTTCCAATCTATTCCGTAGTATTCCCATCCCACCTAACATAATCTAATCTACGCAGTAAACGCCGGGGGTTGCGACCATAGGTGAGAACGGTCGGGGAAGCTAGGGGGGTGGTTACCCGGGGTAAATCGAATTTTGAATTCTAGGAGGGGGGTCCCAGGGGGGTCCGAACCCCCCCCCTAGCTTTTTAGGGGGGTCGACCCGGGGTGCGAAATTTTGAAATCTAGAAGGGGGTCGGGTGGGGTCCGGTGTCCAAAGCAAAACAGTTTTAAACCATAATAACTTTAATAATTGTTCTTTTTATAGGATAATACTACATTTTATTGAATAAAAAACCATATTCATGTATAAAAAGGGTGTAAAAGCATGAATATGTGATGAAAATTCACGTTTTTGGAAGAAAATTTAGTATAAAAAAGGTAAATAAAATTTCCCGAGGGGGGAGGGGGGGGTCAGATTTCAAATTCTAGAGGGGGGTCAGGGGTAAAAAATTCGGAAATTTTGGTGGAGGGGGGGCCCTTCTAGATTTTCGTCTAGGGGGGTCCCAAAATTTCGAGGCCAGGGGGGTGGACCCCACCCTGCCCCCCCCCCTTCTCACCTATGGTTGCGACTTTCAGCAGAGCTATTTCGGGGGGCTGTTCACGCGTTTTCACCTTCCGCACCACTGCCCAAATGTAGGTGAAGGCCAGCGTAACGACCATGAGGATCATCAAAATGATCGGGAAGTGACCGGAGCCAGCCGCTCCCAACCGACACATTATGAACTTGAACTCCCGCTGTTGTCTCCAGTAGCAATAAATAAATCCTAATAATATGTATATTTTAAAAACTATTCTAAAAAAATTCTTTAAAAACTATATTTCAAATTCTTGTGTTGTATATTCTTGATTTTACCAAAATAACGCTCACTAGCTCACATAAACTTTTTTTCAGTTCACATTATTTTTGCAAATACTGAATATACATTGAAATCAGGGGCGAAGCCAGGATTTTGAAAAGGGAGGCGTTGTACTGTACTACATACAAATTTTTCGAAAGGGGGGTTGTACTCCAAATTTTTAAAATACCGTAAAAAAGACATTAAAAAAGGGTAAAATTTTTTGCGCTTCGCGCTAAGTGATTCTTTTTGCTTTTATTTGCATTTTTTTTAAGTTAAACTTAAAAAATTATACGTTTAAATAGGTATAACATTAAAAATCGACAGCACAAAAAAACTTTCAAAAATTGTCATTGAAATTCATTAGAAACATCACTTAAAAGTTGTAAAAAGGTATATAAATGTCGAGCGCTGAGCGGAGCGAAGCGCGAGAAAATTTTTTAAAATTGTTTTCTTAGGACCCCCAAATTTTTACCTTTGCCAGCTCAAAAGGGGGGGGTTACAACCCCCATAACCTCCCCCATGGCTACGCCCTTGATTAAAATACATATTCCGAATGAACCATCACAAATTGGCAGCCACTGCACTGCGCACAAAACTAACCAGTATAGTAACAGAAGTTAATTAATAATAATCGAAAATGTTCCTCTCATACAGTTTTATATTACATGATTTTATATTCCTGATTTTCTTTTGCCTTTTAAATAAAATAAATTATTTTGCTTAAAAAAAAAGAAAACGATTTGAAAAAGTATTTTACAAATTTTTAACGAAAAAAGTGAAATTAAAACAACGGTGTTTCATTACAAGTTTTTGCGAAAAAAAATATTTAAAAAAAATTGCTAAAAGACGTGCTAAGCTAAAGCCAGTTATAGCACGAATTCCCACAATACGATTGCAAAAAAATTACGCTAAATTTATTCTCTGCAAAAAAATCGAGATTAGTCATCGAAATTGCGTTCGCTACCGGGTTTTTTGCAAAAGCTTAGCTAAGTATTCCGCTTACAATCAGTTTTATTTCATAATACTCAAGGATATTTTTAAAAGCACCACATATTTTTCCACAAAATAAGACAACACACTTCCAACATACGTACGTAACTGGATAAATTTTGATAAATTATTAAAAATTTTTTTATTTGATTAGGCAGTATTATATAAATTTATCAAAAACAAAAATTAAAAACGGCTTGTTGTTTACGAATATACGAATTATAATTAAAAACATCTCAACAGGTTATTTCTTTTTAGTTTTCAATGAGAACAAAACCATAAATGGTTTTAATTGAACAAATCGATGTAAACATATTTAGTCAATGTACTAATAATTTTGTAAAGCGTCTTGCTTTATATGTTTCGCGTTAGGTTCAATGTTATGGGCTTTAAAATAATTGGCTTGTAAATTTTTTTATTAAAAACATTATTTTAATATAAGTTAAAAATATAAAACGCCAAATTAAAATACTCTTAATCGTTAAGGCATGCAAAGTTGCAATCAGAAGCTGAACAACTAGGAGGCTGCTGATCTAAGTTATGACTAAAAAAAATTCTTAGTTTTTTCCTTCACTAAATTGTTGTTGTTGAATAACCTGAAACTTATTTTTCTATGCAGATTATGCAAAAGGCAGGCGCTAAGACAAGCCAGGAGGGGCGAAAATGTTTCACCCCTATGGTTAAGACTCTTCGTCCAACATTAATAACGATGTTGGCAACCTTTACCGCTAGAGTGTTCACTACATGCAGTGTTCACCCATTCCGGAGTCTTTGTCTAAAGGATTTTTTAAGTATTTTAACCCTTCACTAAATCGTATTGCGTGTTTATTTATGCTTAAAAGTATATACCTTAAAACAAGAATATATAACACAAGAGAATATCCGACTGTACACTAATTTAGTGAGCAGTCGGACATTCTCTTGTGATATTCTTGCGTATAATTAGGTTTATGAAAATTATTCACGACTTTTTAGAGAATTTTTAATTGGGCATATTTTTAATTGAAGTTAACTAGCCTTAAAAACTGCTCTAAGAATAGACCAGGAAAAAGGGGCGATTTTTTCTTTCCGGCATATGTTTAGACAGAAAAGATGTGGACTAGTCCGAGATGGACATTATGTGGACTATAGGAAATTCCCATTTGGTTCGGGCAGCTGCCCACAAAATAAAAATTTCAACCATATGATAATGATTTGTTTATACAAACATTGATCTAATCACACAGCACTGTTGCATTTTTTTTTAGTTTGATGAAGTGTCACTTTAAAAATTATACTCACAGCAATCTTTGACAAGCGCGAAATCGCCACTTTTTCAATTAGAAGGTAATATTTGTATGTTTACACATTGAACTAATAACAAAGCACTGTTGTATTTTTTAGTGTAAAATGTTAATTGAAAAATCATACTCAGAGCAAATTTTGAGAGCATGCTTTTGTTTGAGAGCAAAATATATTTAAGACATTAAAAAAACAAAACAAAAAAATCAACGTTTATTAAATTTTATTTTTTTACGCAGTGATTAGCAATAAAAATAAATTGACCCTAAACCAGTGTCATGTCATTTAATCGTTTTTGTCACCTTATAAAGTACTTTGTGAAGAAATCGTACACATTTTGAAAACAAAAATATAACCCAAAACGTTTAAATTTTTTATTAAATAACACAGTCATTATAGCTTTCTACAGACGAAAAACACGCAGTTATACTGGTATTGCAGCATGCTCCTGGGATTTTGGGTGTAGGTGGCGCTGACATTTCGTTGTTCTTTTTCGAAATGGAATCCCATATTTTCAATAATTTGCCTGATTCGATCGTAAGGCAGCTCCACGGAGTCCAAATTAGGCATATCGGCGAAATGGTAAAGCAAGGGACCGAAATTCACCCATATACCACCCGGCTTTAACATCCTTTTAATAGTTTCTGAAACAATAATCAGTAAAAAATAATCGATAGTCAGTAATAAAATGGCGTTTTAGATTCCTCCATAATGTAAAAAAATTGAGAAAAAACTTTATTTTATTATTATATTTCCGAAATAACGGAGATCAAAAATTAATAGCGAATAATCAATAGTCAGTGATCAAATGGTGTTTAATATTCCTCCATATTGCAAAAAAATTGGTAAAAAACTTTATTGTGTTATAATACCCAACGAAAATACAAAAGTCTACAAAAAAAGTCCAGTGTGCAACTGATACTGACCGATCTGCTAAAATTCGATGCGTTGAGTTTAGTATAAATAAAAATCATATTGATTTTTATTTTAATTATAAATAATTTAAGTTTAATCACAAAGTTGTCCTATTTTTTTAAATTAATTTTTACTAAAAATTGAGTCAAAAACTCACAAAACCTCCTAACATTTATGTGTATTTTACACCTGTCGGTCTCCATGACAAATTTCAACTCTCTGTGAACTAAAATGCTAAAAAATCACACACAGACACTTTATTTCATAGAAACTGCAATTTATTTTGCCAATGGTACTGGGGGGGGGGGGGGCCGCCGTGCCGTCCCGGGCCCGGCTTCGCCCTCCCCCCCTCGGCCCCTTTGCCCCCCCCCCCCCGCCCCCCGTCCCCCCCCCCCCCCAGCCCCACCCCACCCCCTTGACACCCGAATGCAAAAAATGGCTTTTTCACAAAAACCCGGGGGGGCGCAACCCGCCCGGGGGGTGTGACCCCCCCCATCTCGGGAGAGACCCCCCCCCCCCCCCCGGTCGACGACCCCCCCCCCCCCGGGGAGTCCCCCTGAGCCGTCGAAGGTCGGTGACCTATGATGGTACTAGAGGTACGACGATAAAGCTTCTAGAGAATTTAGTGTTTCTGTTAGAAAATAATGCGCTAAAAGGGTCGATATTGTAAACATTTTTAACAGTTTTTGAATACTACTACTAAACATTTACAATTTTTAATAAAATCAATAATTTTAAAATTTTTCGAAGCGTTATTTTTGATTACTATGATCATTTCTTAATTGCAGTATCACGTGTGTTTTTTCTGAATGACCACACAATACTTTGTAAAATAAAAAATATAGGATGGGATTTAATATTAGCGTGGATTTGTTAGTTGTAGATTACTAATTAATTACCTATGTAACTAATCACATTTCTTGCTGTGTCTAGAAAAAATACAGTGGCAATACAGTCCCATTCAGCTTCCTGTGTTCCGTAGACATCCAAAAAATCACCAGCCGCCATGGAAAACAAATTGCTACAATAAAAAAGATTGATTTAAGTGGGTGTCCCATATTAAGTAAATAAATAAATTTTTATTTTAAGAAGTAACGCTGTTCTTCCACTTACTAGTTTTTAAAACACTAAAATAACAAAATTTCGTGTCATTAGTTGACAATAAAATCAATCTTACTACGGATTTATAACTAATAAGTAACTGAGATTTTACGAATAATTATTGGAAAAGGGTCCACCACAATACACGGGAGCATTGCCAATAAATTATAGGATTGGTAGGTTGGACATGCGAAAAATTTTTCCTAGCGCGAAATTTGCACTCTTAATATTTTATGGTTAGCTAACGGTCGGTTCTATTATAGTTATACATGTTAGCAAGAGCGTAGTCAGGAGGATGGTTGTAGAAGTTGTAACCCCACCTTTTGGGCCGTAAAAATTTTGGCCCCAAAAGGTAAAAATTTTGGGGGTACCGAAGGAACCATCTTTAAAATTTTTTTGCTCTTCGCTTTGCTCAAGCGATTGTTAACGGATATTTTCCTAAAAAACTTCCGCAGGTACACATTTTTAATCCTAAAATTTTTGGGGTTCAACTCTTTATTTTGAACTCAGGGGTTCACAATGCAAATCTTGTTTTGATTTTACTAAACTCAAAGGCACTGTAGAAGCGACAGAGCGGTCGCGACAGCCGCCGTGCGAAATAATTATAAAAAAAATTAAAAAAACAATAACGGAAATGCCCATTGTATTTTGAATTAATTTTATTACTCGGTCTGAATTTGGTGAAACATACAGCTAGAGTTACATTGAATGTTTTGATTTGGTTTTAATTTAATTTAAACGTAGCGAACTGAGTCAGTTTATTTTATAATTTACATAAGGTGGACCAAAATCTTATAGAAAATCTCTAATATATATTCTATTATGAATATATTAATAAAAAAACATAGGTAAAAACATTATTATCACAGAAAGTAATTTTTTATGCTTTTTAAATATCTTTCTGCACAATAAAATGACGTTTTTAGATATTTTGTATTTTTTTAAATCATTTGTTTATTTTAATTATTTCAAGGATTTGGAATTGGATTTAAAATGAAATGCTGGCGTTAATCCAACAACATTTAGCGTTTAAGTAATGTCGCTTCCTGGTGGCATTCGAGTTTAGGCTTTTTATTTTTACGCATTCGCAACATATTATTAACTTTAAACGATAATGAAACCATTGACCTCTCATCCGACCATCCACATTATTTTGTAGTGATGGGCAGTTCCGGTTGTTCCGGCAAAATTTTGAAATTCGGTTCCTGTTCCGAATTTTTGGAAAATCCTAATTCTGGTTCCGGTTCCGGTTTTCCGGGGGTTTCGCAGTTTTATAGGCCTTTCCGGTTCCGGATTTCGGTTGTTCCGGGTAAAACTTGGAATTCCGGTTCCGATTCCTGTTCCAGATTTTTGAAAAATCTCAATCCCGGTCGGGTGTTCCGCAGTTCCTCCCATCATTATTATTTTGTTTCGGTTTCCGAGATTGACTTGACAAATTTATTAAAATCAACAATAAATAATTATACTATAGGTACCTAAGAACCTAACTTCAATTTTATTAATACTGACTCACAGTTTGTTTTTGCCGAAATTTGCTTCGTTATCAAAAGATATAACAATTGTTTTATTCCGTCCTTACTACGACAAAAAAAAGTCACAATCATAACAAAAACAACGTGCGTGACTCTGACTCGTCATCATAACGTTTATTGTCTAAGCATTGAAACGTAAAGAGTCACAGGTTGAAAGTATTCTATAACGATTCCGACTCATTCTGTCAAAGGTAAGGGACAACTCCCGTTGTGTTAATGTCTCAGAAATATGACACCTTATAAATATGAGTTGTAATGTACCACTACCAAGCGATGGTGTAACGCAGCACGTCAGTCAATGAGGTACTGAGGCTGGAGATTGCAGGTTTAAGTCCTGTATCGCTCATTTTTCAGCCAAAAAGCTAAAAACAGCAAAATTGATTCGCAATCTTTATTTCTGGACGTTACAAAATTAACGTACTCGTTGGACTGGTCCATTTTGGGCAATCCGGCCGGGTTGACGTCCGGAATTGGGACACCGCGAAGTTGATCTTCATAGGTCCAGTTGTTGCAGGTCTGATGAACCCACGGGTACACCGTCACTACATTCGCCTGAAACATCAATCCGTTGTTAGGTACTACGATATAATTAAGACAATGAGTAACACCACAATCCGTCGAAAATCAACGTGACTTTGACTCATTACGTTCGTAGTATTTGTATAATTAAAAGATTAAACAATTAGATTCAGTTGTTGCACCTCCGAGGAATTTACGAGTGGACTGTCACCACATTCGACTGAAACATTAGCCGTGCGGATGAAAAAGTGATGCTCTTGAAGCAATTCCCGCTGTGTGTATTTGTGTTTTGCATAGCGGGCAGTTTGGTGATGTGTGTTGTGTAGGATTCATTTTGTGTAGGTAGGAGTAGAGGAAAGGAGATTTCCCCGCCCTGAGTTGGGCGACGGTTCTCCTGACCCCGCGAGGAAGATTTTCTTCCTCGTTGCAACACAACATCTTTTCATATGCATAAACATTAACACGACCTTGGGACCAGAGGACCTTTGGGCGAACCCCGTAGCAGTTGCTGAGCTCCTCCGGGAGTGGGAAGAGGGGGTGAGCAAGGCGAGAAGCGTGCCGGACGGACCACACCAGGGTTGATGGAAACCCTGGCCACTGGCAAAGGACACACAATTCCCGCTGTGTAGTTTTGAAATTATGACGCCTTACGAGTTATAATGTAAAGCTGGCGAGTGATGGGGTGTAACGCAGCACGATAGTCAATAAGATATTGGGGCTGGAGATTAGAAGTTCAAGTTCGATAGCTCCGTTTTTCAGCCAAAACGCCTAAATTAACAATTTTGTTCAATATTCTTTCTTTCAAAAACTTGATTTATTCGGCCTCATATTTCTGGAATTAATACTCTAAATCACACTATCCTTTTTCTTTGGGAAGTAAACTATCGTGTTAGAATGGCGGCAGAGGCAACAAGGAACAAGGTCAACTCAAAATAACGTTTTAGCAATAAAAACAATGAGTAGAGTAATTTTCACTATTCTTAAAAAGTTATTTCATTTTAAGAATACTATTTCAGGACACCCAACAATTTTTATGATTAGAAATAGTGTTATTTTATCGTATTTTTATGGGTATTTAATAAAAAACACACAAAAAACTTATCATAGAAATTTTAGGAGCAATTTTATTTAATTATCAGACCTGTGCCCTGCCCCAGTGGCGTGCCCAGGGGGGGGGGGGCGGGGGGGGGCGGCCGCCCCCCCCCCCCCCGAAATCCGGCGAAGCCGGATTTTTTCGTAAGGGGGGACCCTTACGTTTTTTGAATTTTGGGAGAGAAATTTTTTTTTCTTAAATACTAATACAGAAACTTTCCTGATGCCTTCCAAAAGCATATTAATAGTCAAAAAACCAAATTTTCCCCGCTTCGCGGGTAGTTTAAATTGACAGTTTATCTCAGTTTTTCCATGTCAATCGATTTTGCCGCTCAATAGTTAAGGCATACATGTTAAATAAAACTACTATAAACACTATTAACCTTTTATTAACGTTTTAAACACATGTTTTAAATGGATAAGAATAAAAAAAAACTTAAATTTTGTTTTGATCATCATCTGGAATTAAAATTTCTAGTGTATTTTAGCGCCTTAAATTAAAAATTTTCTCCCCCGGGGGGCATTCTGCCCCCCGGACCCCCCCTGACAAGGGGCTCTGCCCCTCTACCCCCGCCTGGGGGGCTCTCGCCCCCCCCAGACCCCCCGTTTCTGGGGGGCTGCCGCCCCCCAGACCCCCTCAGGGGTTAGTATGTACCCCCCCCAGACCGCCCCCCCCCCCCCGAAATGAAATCCTGGGCACGCCACTGCCCTGCCCCCGGGGTTTTATTGAGGGAGGGGATTCCAAAAAAGGGGGGAACGGGGGGCAATTTTTATGAAGCGGGAGGGGCAATAAAGCAGGAGGGGGTAAGCAAGGGATAAAGAAAAAAAAAGAGAAAAAAGAAAAAAACAGGGAAAAAAGGGACATAAAAAGGTAAGTTAAGTAAAAATAAGTCTAAAATGGCTTAAAATGCATTAAAATAGGCTAAACCCTTCGAAAAATTTGCGATGGTGGCGTGTAATAGGTCAAAAATGGCGCCATACATTTGGGTATCTACTTTTTTTTGGGCGGGGGGAGTAATAAAACCGGGGGCACACTGCACAGCCACGAATATTACAGGGGGAGGGCATTTCCAGACCGTGTAGAGGTCTGAATTTATTTTTCAAATATGCCAAAAATTTAAAATACGTGATTCCAAAATTTATGTTACCATTACAACAATACGACATTACCTCCTTGCATCGATTTAAAATAAAATTGGAGCAGAAAAGCATAAACAATGAAAATTCGTTGCCTTGGCATTCAAATCCACGAGCAGCGAATTCCCATGCTAATCTAAATTAGTGTAAAAAATTTTAACTAAATAACATATTAATATAAAAAGAACTTTAAATGATTACAGTAACATAGATCAAAATCTATTTCTTGAAAATAAGTAATATCTGCCCCATCTTTTAAACTTTTAAACTTTTAAAAGTTAAAAAACTACACAGAAAGCGATTTTAAAACAGAATTGGTAAAAAACAAATTACATAGTATCTACATAATGAAGTTTAGAAACAGGCGAAAATACTATAAAACTTGATAATCAGATTGTGATTAAAAATTATGATATAATAAAATAAAAAAATATGTATCATTTTATTATACTTATTATTAAAATAGTATAATTACCTTCCGAGTCCGGCACCGGGTACACAAATCCGCATCTTAGATCGGTCAACTTCACTGGCCGGAAATCGCTTTTCGATCTCTTCCAAAACTGGGTTGTAGCACTGACTCCTTTCTAACTCACCTGAAATTTATTTTTTTATTTCTGCGTTATTATAATTGTTTTATTTCAACAAATAGGTAGGTATGTAACAGTGACGCGCCCAGTGGGGCATAGGTGTTTTTGGTCAGGTCCGCTAGGGCGTGGTCCACTCCCGGGTCCGGGTGGAAGGCCAAAATTTTTAAGGGGGGGTCCGGACCCCCCTGGCGTTTTAGGAGGGGTGCCCCGGGTGCGAGAAAATTTAGGGGCGGGTCAGGGGGTTCAATTTTTTAACAAAAATTTTTTTAAATCAATAATTTAAGTGTTTTTAGATCTAATATTGAATTTTACTAAAATAGCCTATTTAGGCCTAAAAAAGTGTATTTAAACACTGTTTTTAACTAAAAAACCGTGTTTTTGACAGTAAACCAAAAAATTGGCGGGAGGGGGATCAGCCTCGCTATGGGGGTCACGCTGGACCGCTCTTAAGCTTTGAGGGGATGGGGACCCTGGATTTTTTCAAGGGGATTCCAAAATTTTGGACCCCTCTGTCTCCCCCCAAAAAAAACACCTATGGGGCCGCCCCCCCCTGAAATCCGGCAAAGCCGGATTTTTTTGTAAGGGGGAGAACCTTACGTTTTTTTTAAATTATGGGAGAGAAAATTTTTTTTCTTTAATATTAATAGAGAAACTTTCCTGATGCCTTTGAAAAAATATACTAATACCCAAAAATTTCCCTGCTACGCGGGTGTTTAAATTGACAATTTATCTTAGTTTTTTTTATTTCAAATTGATTATCCCGTTCTGTAGTTTTTTATTTAAGGATTATTATTTAATGATCAGATGATAACAGAAGTAATATTTTACTATGCATAGTCTATGCATAGTTTAATTCTACTGTATCATCATTTCTTTTTTTCTTTTCTTTTTTCTTCTTTTTTTTATAAACAACATCAAATTTGCGACTTAATCGCCGCCAACATAAATTATAATTCTAACAAAATATCAACATAGCTATCTGAAATGACTTTTAAGGCTCAAAAAGAGCGCTTATTTAAGTCAGTTTTAAAACTTTTCTTGAATGCATCCAAAGAATCAACAGTTATTATTGAATTAAAAAATTTTGTTAAAAAATTGGTTGGACCCCCCTGACCCCCCTCCCTAAATTTGAAATCTCGCACCCGCGGTCAACTTACCCTACAAAGCCAGGGGGGTCCGGACCCTCCTGGACCCCCCTCCCTAAAAAATTTTGGCCTTTAACTCAGGGGTGGAGGTGGACCCCCATAGCGGACCCGACCAAAACATCTATTGTAACCACTACCCTATTTGCAAAAGAAATTTCCTTGCATTAATTCTATTTTCATCTACAGCCAATTTAAAGGGATGACCACGGGTTGGCTGCATGTTAAATTTAAAAAAATCATTGGTTTTCAAATTGTTTAAGCTATGTATAATTTTAAAGCACTCATATAAATCAGTTTAGTCTCTTTGGTCCTTTAATCTTTCTAAACCTAGGAGGTAATCCAGTCTTTGTTCATAACCAACAGGTAACAACTTGCATTTATAAAACAACCTCCTAGTGAAATTTTGTTGCACTTTCTCCAAAATGTTTATATTTTTTTGTAAAAAAGGGTTCCAAACTGCACTATGGTACTCCAGAATTGGTCTAATATAGGATTTATACACTCTGAGAAGATTATTTCTAGAGTTTGAATAGAATGTTCTAAAAATTAGTGATGCCACTCTCATTGCTTTTTTTTGCTGTGATTTCACAGTGTTTAGAGAATTTCATATCATGAGATATATAAACACCTAGAACCGCACCAATTCTGTAGTTGCAAGGGTGGGGGGGGTGGGTGGGGGGGGGGGGGTGGGGGGGTTGGGTGGTTGTTGGGGGGTGGGATTTTGGGGGGGGGGGTGGGGGGTGTTTTGTGTTTGTGTTTTGTTTGTTTGTGTGTTGTTTTGTTTTTGGTTTTTGTGGGGGGGGTGGGTGAGTGAATACATTATTACTAAGCTTATATTTACAAATTAACTCTTTGCTATGATTTTGAATATGAAGAACTTTACATTTATGATCTGATAATTGCAATTGCCAGTCTTTTGACCAGTTGTATATTCTATCTAAATCTTCTTGAAGTCTTAAGGTTTGAATGTGGTAGTCTTTAGATGAAGATTTTCCAAACAACTTTATATCATCTGCAAAGAGCCTAATTTGTGAGTACTTAACACAATCAACAATATCGTTTATATAAATAAGAAATAGAAATAGGCCCAAAACAGAACTCTGAAGAACTGAACTTTTTACAGGATACTGAGTCATTAATTACAACTTTAATTTCCAGCCCAACTAAAAATTCTTTTTGGCACTTCTCGGTAAGGCAGGGAGGTTGAGAGGAAGGAATTATACCTCTAAAAATCTCGAAACTGTCGGGAACCCCTTTTTTTTCTATAATTTGGAGGGTACCAGCACTAAAAACACTAAAAATCGAACATTTTGAAGATAACTCCTTCAAGAATTTTTAGTATACTCCCTAGAAATCCCTCAGAATCCAGAAGGCTGTCTACATAAAAATTTCACCCTACGCCCAAGGTTCCGCGGATGCATGCAAAACAAACTTTTATTCATTACCTTCCGCGGACCAGTCTCTAGCCAGCTGTTTTATTGTGCTCTGCAGCTTTTCCATGTTGAACTCGGAGGCTTTTCTCGGCTGGCTGTTTGCCACGTCCGACTCGTGATTTTTGTTTTCGAAAATTTGCCCTAAATCATTTTTAATGTGTCTTTATTTTTTTCCCAATAATATAATAACTAAGAAGTTTAGATTGATTTATTACAGTTGTATTAGACTAAAAAAACTAATACAACTAATTTTTAAATTACAAAACTATTATTTTATATTGGCTTTTACATTTAAAAAAATTACTTAAAGAAAAGACCGGTGTAAGGAAATATTGCAAAATTTAATTTCAATTACGTTATAATAATGTAATTAAAATGCCACGATTTGTAGTTTTAAACACAATTTTTCTTTCAAAATTCACGATTTGTCAAGGTTTTGGCGCAGTGGCAGAACGTATGTGTTTTGCACAGCATACTGAAGGTCCCTGGATCGAGTCCCGACTGAGATACACTACAGTGTGATAATAATTGATTATTTTTGTTAATATTGTTAGTATATGGTTGCGCAGTTAGTGCCAAGTAACATCGGCCTTGCGTATCCTGCTTTATGCGAAATAAATTAAAAAAACAAATCGCCAGAACAACTCAGTTATTTTTTGTCGCACAGAAACTTTCTAAGTTTATACTAAACAGACCTGTGCACTGCCCCCCCCGGGGTTATAATGGGGGGCAATTCCAAAACGGGGGGGCACGGGGGGCAACTTTTTTAAAACGTAGGAGGCAATAAAACGGGGGGACAAGCAGGGGGGAAAGAAAAAAAAGAGAAAAAAGGAGAAAAAAAGAGAAAAAAAGAAAGGAAAAAAGAAAAAAGGGACAAAAAAAGCGAAAATAAGGTAAAAAATAGGTCTAAAATGGCTTAAAATTCATTAAAATAGGCTAAAAACTGCAAAAATTTCGCAATGATGGCGTCATAATAGGCAAAAAATGGCGTCATAATTCTTAGGTACTTTTTCATTTTTCCGCGGAGGGGGGGTAATAAAACGGGGGGGGGGGGGGGAAATCCTCCAATAAAGCGGGGGGGGGGAGGCATTTTCAAACCGTACACATGTTCTGTATTAAGTATCTAAATTCGTTTATTTTTGAGAATCTAAATTTAAAGAAGTCGATTGTTTCTAAAAACTGTTTCTAAATTTTTCAAGATTATCGATTTCGGAAAAATCAATAAAGAGGGTTTTACACAGACATTAAAAATCAACCTATTCCCGCTATAAAGTGAGTCACAATGACCCTATACTACGAAGAGTAGTATAGGGTCATTGTCACACCAGTATAGGGTCATCAATGACCCTATACTCGTGACTTTGACACAATGAGTCAGATGCGTCATAAAAAATACTCGTAACTGTGACCCTTTTTATTCTTTAAAACACAAATAGTATTAACAATTTGAGTCACAATCATATTGATTTTATACTGATTGTGACTCTTTGCGTCAGAGTAACGACGAGTCGATCTCGATCTTTTGTAACCGTTCATATTTGAAAAACCCTCAAATAAGGAAAAAGGGTAAGTACGCTCTTAAGCTAGATTAACCGGATTACTGATGTGTTCACCCCTCACCCATTTTTTCCACATTTTTATAAACATTACAATCTACGGTTGGAAAGAGATTAATGAAAATGTCTGGTTGGTAATGTTGACGAAAAAATATTTTACGGCTGAAATGAATCATCCAAAGATATTTTTGCTACATCAATAACCTTGCCATTTAATTTACATCCAAGTGATTTGTAATGAATTTGATCGAATCCGAATAGTTTTAGCATTATAATAAAAGAGTAAGAGTATGATCAGTGGCTTGCCCAGAATTTTATTTGGGGGGCGGTCTTGGGAAGGGGTACATACAGTGGCGTGACCAGGATTTCACTTCGGGGAGAGATGGTCTGAAGGAGGGGGGGGGGTAAATACTTACCCTGAAGGCGGGTTTTAGGGGCGGCAGCTCCCCCAGAAAGGGGGGTCTGAGGGACGAGAGCCCCCAAGCGGGCTCAAAGGGCAGAGCCCCTTGTCAGGGGTATCCGGTGGGCAGAATGCCGGGGGAGAAAATTTTTATTTTAAGGCGCAAAAAATACACTAGAAACTTTAATTCCAGACGATACGTATTACGAAATTTAAGGGTTTTTTATTCTTTTACATGTAAAACATGTGTTGAAAACGTTAATAAGAAGGTTAATAGTGTTTATAGTAGTTTTATTTAACATGTATGCCTTAACTATTGAACGGCATGATTGATTTGAAATCGAGAAAAACTAAGATAAACCGTGAATTTAAAAACTACCCACGAAGCGGGGAAAATTTGGTTTTTTCTACTATTAATATGCTTTTGGAAGACATCAGGAAAGCTTATGTATTAATATTAAAGTAAAAATTTTTCTCCTTATGAAAAAATCAGACTTCGCCGTATTTCGAGGGGGGAGCGGCCACCCCCCTCTGAACGCCACTAAGTATAATCTTTATATTTAATACAGATTTATAGAATATGTCACTTGCTTTTATTCTCGCCTTTTTTTATTTACGTTCATAGGTCTTATAACCCTTTCACTACATTTTAATAAAAATTATTTAAAATCATTAGTAAGTATATTCTTACCTATTCCTGCTAACACAGTCCTCAAAAACATTTCATTTGCCACAATGCGCTTTTTAACTTCCGTCAAATGATGTGGAAAGTGGGGATGAAGCAGCGCTTTATGCTCATCAGGCACTCTACTAAACGAGAGGTAATCTTTTTTTACCTAAAATTAAGTTCTTTTGAATATACCATAATACTCTGTGTTATCATCATACTATTCTCTGGTTGCTTTCGGGCTACGTAACAATAAAGCCCATATTTAACTAAATTCTGCAATATTCAAAAAATTCTGGTTGAAAGCAACTTTTTAATTAGCCAAGCAGCAGATTTATAGCGTTTAAATGTTTTTTTTACTTCTTACACGTTGAGTTCTTTTATTTTTTTAATAATCATCACAATCCCTTACCTTTCTCATAGCGTGTGCGCGGTAGTACCGAAAGGCGTTGACGATCATTTCGAAATGCTCCGCCTCCTCGTGCTCTGATTGGTCGCTGTCGGAATGGGCGGCGCTGCGATTGATCGATTGGCCGTTGTCAGTCGGTGATTGGCTGGGTTTTAACTCGGTCTCCTCCTCCTCACCTTGAGCTGGAAATCCATTGGCGACCGAAGGTTCTAAATCTCTAGATTAGCACCAACGGGATTATTTCATTTTAATTTATAAGCTGCATTATTATTAACATATTAAAGTGTGGAAAAAAGTGCATTAATATAATAAATATTCTCGTCAAAAACGTTAATGTAAATGGCTACGGTTATATAAGCAACAGTCTTGATTTTACATATTAATTAATTTAAAAAAAAGTGAGATCTATTAAGAAGAAAAACCAAAAAAGGACCAGTGTGAACCAATTCTTTGGGTCTAAAACTGCACAATAATATCACCATAGGTGAGCATAAACCGGGAAGCTAAAGGGGGGGTAAATGGTCCTTTGAAAGCTAGTAGGGGGCCCAGGGGGGGTACGTACCGCCTTACAATTTTAAGGGGGGTCGAACGGAGTAGACCGTTAAGAAATCTAGAAGGGGGCCAAATAAACGGGAAAAAGAGGGAGCCGGTCATCTAAGAATTCCAGAGGGGGCAGGGTGTTAAAATAAGGGGGGAGTGTGGGCCCTAGCTGGATTCCTCTATTCTCACCTATTTCATTTTCATGACAATTTACATAAATTTATTTATAAACATTTTATTGTTTTTTTGTGATCATAAAAACCACGCATCCCACTCTCCAAATTTGGAATGCGCTATATATTAACCCCACCCATAGATAAACAAGGGGGGTAGGGTGGGGTCCACCTCCCCCTAACCTCAAAATTTTGCCCCACCCCTAGAAAAAAATCCAGGGCCCCCCTTCTCCCCCCAAATTTTCGAATTTTTAGCCCCTGACCCCCCTCTAGATTTTAAAATCTGACACCCCCTCTCAAAAAAATTTTAAGTACTTTTTTTATACTAAATTTTCTTCCAAAAACGTGAATTTTTAACACATATTCATGTTTTTACACCCTTTTTATACCTAAATATCGCTTTTTATTCAATAAAATGTAGTATTGTCTTATAAAAAAAACTATTATTATACATTTAATGGTTTAAAAGTATTTTGTTTCGGAAATTGGACCCCACCTGACCCCCCTCTATGTTTTAAAATCTTCCACCCCGGGTCGACCCCCGTGGAAAGCTAGGGGGGTTCGCCCCCCCCCCTAGGACCCCCTTCTAGATTTTAAAACGTCATTTACTCGGGGTAAACAGCCCCCCCTAGCTTTTTGACTGTGTTCATCTATGACCCCACCATTATAATCCCAGAGTCTTCCGAACATCTTCCGAAAGTCTTCCCAGTGTGGGCTTTCCGGATTTTTTCGTGTACCCGTCGTAACCCGACCCCAAAAATTTGGAGGGAGGGGGCGGGGGTCAAATTTTTACATTTAAGTTAGCTTTTTCTAAATTCGAAACGCAATTTTTTTATTTAAACTGGTAATTTTGAGTTTTTAAATTCAGAAAAAAAAATTGTTTGAACACTTTTCGATTTAGTTTATGTTAGGATAAGAAATTTTATTGCACACACTATAATTTTATAGCATAAACCCTATGCTAAAACTTCATCTAATACAATTTTCAAAAGTAGGTAGCTGCTTGCTTCATACTTCATGAAACAAAATTTCGCGTACCTTTGTCATTCAACATACTGTTGTTACTTTTTTCGTCGTGGTGAGTGCAACATTGAACGGGTGTTAAATTATCTGACGAACCTTTATTGGCTGGACAGCAATCCGCCATTTAGCAGTCCGTGATTAAACAATAAGAACAAAATTGATCTATAAAAATAAAGACCATTAAGGAACGATTAAACTACAATAAAAGTAAATATTAATAAAAATTTCATTATTATCTACATAACAACCATAATGGCAGGTGAGTTCCGACCGCTAGCATGGGACGAGAGGGAGCTGGAGGTGAGAATTAATTAAAGCCTAATCTAAGGGTTAAATGCAAGGAAACCATTCTTGCTCTTGGTAATGTTATATCTTTTTATTTTCAGAGTGCAATTTAACCTTATTTTTTGAATTAGAGGGAAAAAACTTCGCTGTTATAAGGCCAAAAAATCTTCCTAATTGAATTATAAAGCTTTTTATAGCTCAAAACTCTATTTGACCACAAAAATTAGGTTTAAAAGTAGTTAAAAATCATTTCGACGAAGTTTTTTGGGGTTTTTATAATCCCACCACTACTTACGGTGGTGGTGGGATCATAGGTCACCGAAGGGGGGGGGGGGGTGTAGGGGGGGGGTCGGGCCCCCCTACGGCCGCTGAGGCCTATCCCCCCCCCTAAGGGGCATTTTTGACCCCTCCCCCCATCGACCCCTTGAACCCCTGACCCCCCCCCCCCTCAAGGCCCATTTTTGACCACCCCCCCCTAACTAGACAATCCCAAAAAATGCTTAAAAAATGGTCAAATTTCGTCAAAAAATTGTCAATTTTGGTCAAAAAAATGGTACCCGGGGTGTGACCCCCCCTGCTTTTTTTCAAAAAAAACACCCCGGGGTGTGACCCCCCCCTGGAGGTCAAAAACCTCCACACCCCGGGGTGTGGACCCCCCCCCTGAGCCGTCGAAGGTCGGTGACCTATGGGTGGGATTATAGAAACAAAGAGTGTATCTGTTCGAAATTTGTATCAAAGTGTAAGTAAAACTCTTTTAAGTTGTAAAACCATAATGAAGTTTTTATGTTTTTAAGTTTTTTTCGAAATATTCGACGGCATTTCCACTTTTAAGGTAGAACATCAGTTTTTTTTTGACGACAGATCTTTTTAAATTACATCTTACTATACGTAGTTTGACCTGCTGATTCAATTTTTGACATTCATTTTTCTGTAAAAAAATGTTATCGTCCACAATCATCAAATAACATCAATAAAATACATGTCAAAAATACAAAACATTAATAAAGTTTATTACCAAAAATATTCTATTTTTCCATTTTCTATTTAGCGTATCTTAAATAATAAAACATTTTTTTAAATTAAAAAGCTAAAAAATAAAAAAAAATTTTTGGCGTTAAAAATATGGTCGAGCGACTACTCGAACCCACGGATCCAAGGATCCGATGCGACGTACTACCCACTGCGCTACGGTGTCCTCTAGGATTTTCAATTAAAAGGAGCTTTTAAAGGAATGGTTCAAAATGTAGTTTCTCGGCGTCAATTAAAAGAAAATTAAACGAAAATTAAAAAAAAATTGATTCGTTATTTTTAAACGAAAGTTTGGAAATAGTTAGACATAGGCTTTTACCATTTTTTTTATTATAAACAATTAAAAAAGGACTTCAGGATTTTTTTTACTATATATTTTTGTAAAAAAATTCTTTTTTGTAATTTAAAAAAATTTTGCCCAAAAATAACGAATCAATTTTTTTAAAGGCCTTATTGTGGTTTTCAGAGGTAGAATCCATGGACATCTGTTGCGAACTGGACAAACTTTTCGGTGATGTTTTTATAACCACTGGATAGCACAGATTCTTAACTTTTTATAGCACCCCACTTTTATGGGCCAAAAATTAATATTTATAATGATATGCGACTTGTAGTCCAAGTGGTCTTAAGGCTGCTTAGCGCCTTTAAACCACTGATATACAAACTACGGCGAGTTCAGGAGCGTGGTGACCATAGGTGTGGCAGTTTCCCGGTTTTTTTTTTGGGGGGGGGGTATACCGTATACCCGACCTGCAAAATTTGGGAAGGGGTATGTCCCAAAATTTTTTTTGTGGTACACATTAAATACTCAATTTTCAGCGTTTTTAGAACTGGGAAGTCCCAAATTTTAGCAGGGCTGTCTGGGGTACCCCCAAATTTTAGGGAGTGGGGTGCCGTCAGTAATTGGAATTTTTTTGGGCGAATTTTGGGGAGGGGGTGTCCCAAAATTTTTTTTGGGGTATACCTTAAATACTCCATTTATAGCGTTTTTTTAGTACTGGAAAGCCCCAAATTTTAACAGGGCTGTCTGGGATACCCCCAAATTTTAAGCAGTGGGGTGTCGTCAGTTATGGGGATTTTTTTTGGGGGGGGCAGAGGTACAACACCCGTGCCCGCCTAAGAGCGTGACCAAAAAGTATGTAGCCATAAAATATAAGGTATTTCGCATAGGTTCGGAAGAAAGTTGGGATTTTATAACCTCCCAAAAAATTAAAACTAACGACACTGTCTCGTGCCCTCCTCCCTAAAAATTTGGAAGTACCCCAAACACCACCCTTTAAAAAAATAATGGGGTTCCAGTCATACATGGGCAAGTTGGTACGGAGTGGATGAACCCGGAATTAAGTGGGATTAAATTCTCACCAGCGCATTTTACACATATCGCTTTTTTCTGCAGTGCATTTAACTTGTCGTTTTTCGATTTTAAGAGATAATAGGTAAAAAAACGCTAATTTTAGACCAAAAACCTTTGTGTTTTTGAGCTTTTTATTGCTTTAAACATGCATTTTGACATCAGTTTGTTTGGAGTCAGTTGAATGAAAGTCACTTTAAAGATTTTTCTTTCATTTTTCCATAATCGGGGGTTAACCGTTTCTCCCCGATTGTGAAAACACTAAGGCGATATTTGGGGGATACCACCCTCAAAAATTTTTGGTATACCCCCAAATAATAAAAAAATTGGAAAGGAAGGGGGTATACGGCCCCAAAAAAATTTGAGAGGTTCCCACAACTGCCAGTATACAAAAATTTTCATTCACCCAAACTTACTACCTAACTAAAAGTTTAAGACCGTTTAAAGAGCCATTTTTCTTCTTATGCTAAGTTACGTTATGTTTTATCCAGTGAAGCTTAAAGGTACGGTGTGGTGTCAAACTTTTTGTCTCAGATTTTGATATTTTTTGTGAAAACATTACCCCTGCCCCCAATAGCCCACAAATATTTTTTAAACAAAATATCTCCAGTGGTTCAGGAGTTATGACCCCCCAAAAATGGCTTTTTTCGACAATGCTGTACGTGAGATAGCTCTATGAGTATAACAATTAAAGTTAAAAATTATGTACTCAAAGAAAGCGACTACTTTCTACTTTAATTTAATACCTTGATCGTTTAATACTTTAATAAGATTGGTGCAATATTTGTCGAAATATTGAGTTTCCTGTACAAAAAGCCCGCAACTTTTTTGTTAAAAACACCAAACGACAGAAGTGATTTTGTGTAGTTCGCCCTACCTTTCTTTCCTTCACTTCGTGTTTTTAGCGAAAAATCGATGGTTTGTAGAAAAAAAAGCAATATTTCGACAAATACTGCACCAATCTTAACGACCAAGGTATCAAATTAATATAGAAAGTAGACGTTTTTTTGAGTACATAATTTTTATCTTAAATTCTTATACTCATTGAATAATTTTTCACGTACAGAATTGTTAAAAAACGCCATTTTTGGGGAGTCATAACTCCTTTTCTTGAAAAAATTTTTGTGGGTTATTGGAAGCAGGGGTAAGGTTTTCACAAATTTTAACTATAATTTAATTACAAATAGCAATAGTAGTGGTATTGTTCCTTTGCAAATTAATTTGTGATATATTTTTAACGCTTTGCGTTTCATTTTTTTTAAAATAAGGTTTTTACAAAAAATTATCACAATCGAAGACAAAAAGTTTGACACCTTTAAGCAGATCCTTACTGTATTGCTGTGAGTCATTGCTATTTTATTATGCTTTACTGATTAATTACGAATATTTAAAAATTTATCAACAAATAAAGAAGATATTATTTTTAATTTATCGCTCTGAGAAAACGAAAACATTACTATGTAAAGCAAAAGTACAAGTGTTTAAAATGTTTTATTTTTATTTATATATTGACACAACGCACAATAGTTCGCTTAATAATAAAAACGTTAAGATTTAGTTATTATGTAATAACATTATTATTATTATTAATTCAAAACCATTTAAATGAATATTGAATATGAGCATACACCTTATTAGAAAACGAACGAAACAAATAAATATATATTTTTTGTTTTATTTTACTGATAACATGATTAAAAACTACAAAAACAAAAAAGAACACAAAGAACCTAACATATACACATGTATATATGTGTATATGTATATATATGTATATGTATAATATGTATATATTTTTATGCAAAAAGTTGTTAGGTAACTGAGTGAGAATCCGTGTATTTAACTGAAAGGGCAGAACGGAGGCGTCTTAAACTTATGCCCGAAACGCCATAGTTTGTAGTAGGTATATTATGTAATAGTTTTATTTTATGTTAGTTGTATAGTAGTGTTTTGTCAAAAAATTGTAATTGTGTTTGCATTAAAACAGAGGTTTTATCATTACTACAAATAAGTTTTGCACTACATTTATCTTCTATACCTTGTTTGTTATATAATTTTATATTTTATTTTTATCCAGTAAATTAAGTTTGTTCTATAAATAATCAGCTCATGCGAGCATTTCAATAATCACAATGTTTAAAATAAAATTATTGATAAGCCAAAAATTTTGAACTAACGGGTTACAGCAATGCTGAATTTCTGATAATTTAGTGTAAAATCTATGAATCAATATGACATTTTTTACATCTTTATTTTTAAAATCACCAGAAGATAAATACGAATTAACAGGAATTAAGTTTGAATTCCAAGGTCGCGTTTCTAAATGCCATATACAATGAGATTAGCCGGACGCTGTACTAGACGCATTTTTATACAATAAATAATCCTTTTTTCCCTTTGGTTCTTGTTTCAGTTATCAGCATCGAACAGCTTTTTTGTCACTTGTTGTAAGTATAAACTTCCACTGAAAGCCCTCTTTGCCAATGCTATTCCAATTGGGAGTATCTGTTTTTTAATGCATTCCTTGCGTTATCTCTGTAATCAAGAGATTTTGGTCCTTTTTGTACGGCGCCTTGAGCTCCCAAACCAACACCTAAACAAAAAGTTTTTGAAAATCCTGGATAACGTAAGCAAAAGAGAAGCGAAGAAGAAAGTGTAAACAATTTATTTATGACGTGAAATCATTTAAATTTGCTTCTAAATCGCTAAAACATATTGGCTCGGTAACGTAATGTCCTACGCGTTCACGGTGTGCACCCACCCATAAAAAATCACAACACGGGTAGGGTCATGGACGTACCCAGAGTTTCAGTTTGGGGGGGGGGGCGGAGCCTCCCTTTTTTTGAAAACGTTAAAAAAGCAGGGATAAACGTAGTTAAAGCTGTATAATACACTGTTTTTGGCCTAATAACCTATTATCTAATGTTTTTAGCGATAAAAACATGTTTTCTTAGTAAAAGATTACATTAGCACACTTTGGCAGAGCCTGGATTTCACAAAAAAGGAATTAATAGACCTTTCAGACCCCTTGGCTACACCCACATTGTAAACCAAAGCACATGAGCAGCATCTCGACTCCATTGTTATTTAGGGTACCTACCTACCTATATGAAAAAAATCCGAGCCAGTGCTATAGGCGGAGGAGGGGGGAAGTACATAAATCAACCAATATGATTGTTTGTTTTGCTTTCTGTGTAGTACTTTTTACTTATAAAAAATATTGTACTAACTATGAAAAAACATTAGCATTAGGCAAGATAAATAGCGAGATATATGTATGTATACTATTGAAAAAGTGACCGCTGAGCGAAGCGATGCGGAAAATTTTTTGGTTTTTGGGGGTCAATTGGGGTACTAAAATTATTTTATAGTTTGGCGCCGAGCGATTAGCGAGGCGCTAGAAAATTTTGAATTTTTAGCGTCTGAAAACCCCCAAATTTAACTATCTGGCGACCATTTCGGGGGAGGGCGGCCGCCCCCTCCCGCCCAACCACTATCCTTATTTTTCCCCCTGTCCAACCGTTTCGGGGAGGGCGGCCGCCCCCTCGCCCCCCCTGGGGTAGGGTGTTTTATTTTAACAGCCCCCTCGACAAAAAAACACACTTTAAAAAATACAGGGATCCATCTAATCTTCCATTTAAACTTTGTCAGAGGCATTCCTTCTTAAATTTTTGTCATTTTATAGTGAAAACGCTAAAAACTATCGGGAGAATTAGGTGGGTAGCCTTCCAGATTTTAGCGAGTATTTTATCCACCCAAAACTCCATTTTTAGTACACTAAGACTCCCCAAATTTTAGGGGCGGAGGGTGTTGAAAAGCTTCGAGAATTTTTTTGAGCGGAGCATAGTATACCTTATCTCCTTCCAACTCTTTTTCTCCTGCTTACTGTGAGCTGAGTCGAAAAGAAGAGGTTCTCCGAAACTTTTTCTCTATTCATTCATTTCTGTGGCCAGTGAAATAACCGCAGGAAAATTGAAGGTTAAGGTGGAACGATACAGTTAGGATACCCTCTCGTTTTTTGTGTTTTGTGTTCTTTGTTGGGTGGGGGTTTTTTTTTTTTTTTGTTTCGTTTCTTTTTTTTTTTTTGTCTTTGTCTGTTGTTTTTGTGGCTAGAGTTATTATTACATAATAAAAATTTAACACAAGTTAGATACACCAAATGTACATGCCCACAAAAATTTTCAGCGAAATCCCTACTATTGAAATTTTTTAATTTCGTTTTCTTGCTAAAATTGTTGAAATAAAAAATAAAAAGAAGTGATAGTAGAGATTTCGTTAAAAACTTTAAAACTGGCTCAGAATTATGGTCCAACTGGTGTGTTAAAAGTTGGGAACAAACTAATTTCTATCAAATGACTAAACTTTCATTTATATTTTTTTGATTTGACGTCGGGAAACTACATTTAGAAACGTTTGTTTAAAAGGCCCTTTTAAGCAAGAATCTCAGACGGAGCAGTAGCCGAGTGGTTAGAGCGTCGAACTCGGAATACTGGAGCTCTAGGTTCAAGTCCCCCTGGGAAACATTTTTAACCTCAAAAAATTTTTTTTTAAATTTTTAACTTTTTAATTAAAAACAGTGTTCATTATTCAATACTGTATTCAACCCCCCGAGTACGTATTTTGAGGTGGTTTTGACGTAAAACTAGTTTATAGTCAGAATTCCCCGGGGGGGTCGCACCCCCCTAGCGCCCCCGGGGGGGGGGTCAAATCAAAAAACGGAGGTCGGATTCGTAATCAGGACCCCCAAAAAACCCCGAAAACGTGTTTTGGGGAAAATCGACAAAAATTTTGCAACTGTATCGTTCCACCTTAAACAAAAACTAATCCCGAAATCCTTGTTGTAGTTTTTCTAAACAATAGTTAGAGATGGAAAAAAACACAAAACAATTATTTACCTTGGATTCTCTGTTGCGATGTAATAGGGTCGACGATTCCTTGACCTGCACGACCTAATCCGGATCCCTCGGTCCATCCCATGTTTTTAAGAAGCTTGTTTCCGATATTATCGGCGCCAATACCTGTCACAGTCGGCTGTTCAACGTAGCTGCTGAAAATGATAAAAAATACCCTAAAATTAATAGTAATGGGCAGTTCCGGTTCCGGATTTTTGGAAAATCTCAATTCCGGTTCTGGTTCCAGTGTTCAATGGTTTTCGCCGTTCTATAGGCAGTTCCGGTTTCGGGTTCCGGATGTTCCGGGCAAAATTTGGAAATCCGGTTCCGGTTCCGGATTTTTGGAAAATCTCAATTCCGGTTCTGGTTCCAGTGTTCAAGGGTTTTCGCCGTTTTATAGGCAGTTCCGGTTTCGGGTTCCGGATGTTCCGGGCAAAATTTGGAATTCCGGTTCCGGTTCCTGTTCCGGATTTTTGGAAAATCTCAATTCCGGTTGCAATTCCGGTTCCGGTATTCCGGGGGTTCCGTAGTTGCGCCCATCACTAAAAATTAATAATAAAAATAGAATAAATTCAGGAAACTTATAACGATTCCAATAGGAACAGTCGCAACAATTTTTGTAAAGACGCACTGTTAAAAAAGTGAAGACCCATAACTGGAGGCGAGATAAGATAACAATTTTGTGAAAACAGAGAAAAATACCCGTACCGGTATTTAAACCCAGGTCTCCTTTTCTTAAATTATATGCTTGTTCAATACAGTCCAATGTACTTCCACTGCACCATACAGGCCATAGGTGGGCAGCCTACCGAATTTTTTTTTTTTTTTTTTTTTTGGGGGGGGGGTGTATACCCAACCCCCGAAATTTGGGGGGGGGGGTTCGTTTCCCAAAAATTTTTTTTGGGTATATACCTCAAATACCCCATTTTTAGCGTTTTAGTACTGGGGCCCCCCAAATTTTAGGGGGGGGGGGTGTCGGCTTTAATTGGTATTTTTAGGGTTATAACCCCCAACCGCCCCCCCCCCCCTGCTCACCTATGATAAGGCTGTTTGTGATTTACTTTACAGCGTCTCTTATACTTACCAGTAGTTGTGAGTCATCACTTCAGGAAGGAACGTTCAACGTCACACCTTACCACCCAAAAAGAATTGCTGTCAGCAAGCTTTTTAAACAACCAGCTTTTTTAAGTTTTACATTATACTAAAATTTTTATAAATAATTACAGTCTTACTTAACTAAATACGTAAAAAAAATTACGAAAAATTAGTTTGTTTTTTTTCCTTAAAATTACAACAAACACAAAAAATCATTGAATGCGAAGTAAAAAAATTGCAAAAATTTTCCAAACAAAGTTTCAAGGTTTCCATTGACGCAAAAATACAGGATAAAATTTTAATTAGGACAAATTTTCGTTTAACAATTGCTTTACAACATAAAAGCACATTATAGTTCCCAGCTACATACAGGGCCGTAGCCAGGGAGAAGGATTGGGGCATACATGGGCACGGGGGGCGTTGGGGGGGGGGTTAACCCCCCAAATTCTGAGAAGGGGGGTTTAACCACCCCCACTCAGAAGTGGGAAGGGGTAAGTTAACGCCCCCCCCCAATTTTGGAAAAATCAAGAAAAAAAATGTCTTTAAAATGACTTCTAACTGCCCTCAAACTTAAGTTTTTAGGTCAAAATGAATGTTTTAAGCAATAAAAAGTTCAAAAATGTTATAAAAAGGGCTTTTTGACCTAAAATTATCGTTTTTTACCCATTTTTCCTTCAAATTCGAAAAACGATATGGGTAAAATGCACTCCAGAAAAAAAACCATATGGGTATTTTGCGTTTCTCGGATTTTAACCCCCCCCTAATTTGGGGTTTAACCCCCCCACTCCGGACCAACTTGCCCATGTATGGATTGGGGGGATTAATCCCCCCTCAAATTCTGGGAAGGCAAAAAATTTTTGTAAGGATCCCCCCTTGTTTTTTTTTTAAATTAGGAAAAAAAATTTTTTTTACAAATCACTCTGTAATGTATTAAAGCTATCTAAAATGCATTATTTAAAGTGATTTAGGTTCATGAAAGCTCTTATTTATAAAAAAGGAATTATTCATAATTCAAAAATTAGCGCAGTGAGTTTAAAAATATTGTATTTTTGTTTCGTGTAAAAATATTTGCATAAAAACGGCAGTATCAAAGAGCAGGAAATCACGATTCAGTCACTTTTTTGGTATAAAAAAGCGGTTTTCTTAGGATTTTTAATTGTAAATGCTTTGGTTACTCACTTTAAAACCCTTTGTAAGAAAACGTTAGTTCTTTTTTATTAAAATGGTAATAAAAAACCTAAAACTATTTTATTTTGTTGTATTTGTTTAAAAAAAACAACAGAAAATAAATAAAGATTCAGTACTTAAATTTAGGTTTTCTGGTGCCTTTTTAAAGCTTAAAATTAAAAAAAAATTTCCACCTCGGGGAGCATTCTGGCCCCCGGACCCCCCTGAAAAGGTGCTCC
This sequence comes from Microlaimidae sp. YZB2_3, assembly GCA_030248175.1. Classification (NCBI taxonomy): domain Eukaryota; kingdom Metazoa; phylum Nematoda; class Chromadorea; order Desmodorida; family Microlaimidae; species Microlaimidae sp. YZB2_3. The sequence continues at coordinate 1,553 of JASAMX010022947.1, read as the reverse complement.
GCCGCTTGACCCCGCTGGGGGCTCTCGCCCCCTAGCTAGACCCCTATTTTTGAGGGGCTCCCGCCTCCCAGAGCCCCTTTGTGGGCCCCTATAAAGCACCTTCCAAAAAAATCCCCCCCTCAATTGAAATCCTGGCTACGGCCCTGACATATAAATAAAAAATCGATAGAAACTCCACCAAAGCCTCTCTCATGATTCCTAAGAACAATCTTCATTCCAACTCCTACCTTTCCAAAGACGCCAGGTACTTGTTCTTTAGCTTATTGGCACCGGGCGGTGGCTCCATGGCGGCCACCCCGTACTTCTCCCTCCGCTCCTTGGCCCTATCCCTGTACTGCCAACTCGGACCGGCCGACGACGATGATTGGCTGGCTTTGTATTGAGCGTCCGCTTGGGCTTGGCGCTCTGCCAAGTTTTTCTAAAACCAAAAAGCATATTATTCATCTCTTTTAGTGTAAACTATTTGATTTTTGCTTTTAGGTAAACAAATCGAAAGACAAGGGTAGTAGTTTTACCTGTTCCCAGTATCCAGGCCTGCACGAGGTGGGAATGCAAAGCGAAGCGAAACAACACCTATCAACGCATCGCCTTCAAATCTGGACCGAACAAAAAACCAGTCAACTCTGGCACCTTTTTGCCAAGCTCCAATCCGAAACCCGCGCTCTGGCTGGAGCTTCAAATACTACGCGTGGGGGACGTCGAAACAAACCCTGGTCCCAGGGTCACAATAACATACGGCACATGTAAAATCTGCAACACAAACATTACTAACAAACAAACACTAATACAATGCAAAAACAAACACACACCACACTGGGTTCATGCAAAATGCGGGCAAACCACACCTAAACAATACAAACAACAACCAACATGGTCTTGCCAATTACACACTTTACACCAAACACAAAAAACAGCAATCATTAAAACAAAACAACAAACAAACACCAAAACACAACAACACAACACAAATAACAACCAACAAGCACACACAACCAACACCACAACACAACAAACACATAACAACACTAACGCACAACACTCCAAATCAAAATTAAAAATACTACAAATAAACATTAACGGCATTAACACAAGCATCACAGAGCTACAAACATAGGTCACCGACCTTCGACGGCTCAGGGGGGGGGGTCCACACCCGGGTGTGTGGAGGTTTTTGACCTCCAGGGGGTCGCACCCAGGGGTGTTTTTTTTTTGAAAAAAAGCAGGGGGGGTGGTCACACCCCGGGGTGTTTTTTTTTCCACCAAAATGACAATTTTTTGACAAAATTTGACCATTTTTCAAGCATTTTTTGGGATTGTCTGGTGGGGGGGTCGGTCAAAAATGGGGCCTAGAGGGGGGGTCAGGGGTTCAAGGGGTCGATTGGGGGGGAGGGGTCAAATAATGGGCCTTAGGGGGGGGGGGTAGGTCTCAGAGGCCGTAAGAGAGGCGACCCCCCCCTACCCCCCCCTCGTTGGTGACCTAAGGCTACAAATGCTCGCCAACAAAACTCAAGCAGACATCATAACAGTACAAGAAACAAAACGCAAAGCATCGC